>APFE030782816.1:136742-242539 GCA_000404065.3 Pinus taeda
CTCCGAACACTGCGGGAGGCCGACGCGTGGCGGGGGTACGGCAGTGAAACCACCAATCCCCTGGACACAAAAGGTCGGGCATGTTCTCTGGGAAATTGACCGCTAGGTGTTGGATCAGTGGGGTCGGCAAACGAACGGCTGGCGGCAATTGCGATGTGACCACCACTTATTACTGAGGGGACCCGCCAATTAAACAATTATTTTAATAAATCAAGCGCGAGGGTGGGTTTTTGACATTAGGATTTCGGGTTTTAGTTTATCGCGCCCTTTTATAAATGTTTTTTATTTGAAAAACATTATAACCAATGTATTTTGGGCAGAAAAGGGGTAGGAAGGGTTAATGAGGGCGGGGACCATGGATTTTTGGCTTTTAGCCAAAGTTTTTTAATTGAAAACCATAGTTTAGGGTCAAAGAGGGTTAATATTAACCCCTGATGGGTTAATATTCCCCAAGGGAGGGCTATATAGCTATAGTGCTAGGGGGAAGGGTATTTACATAGTTTTTTGGGATTTTTACATAGATCTTTGTAGAATTAGGGAGAAACACATAAAAGCATGAAAGAAGACAAGAGACTTGATAACAGAGTTCGTCCAATTTGGACTACGTCTCCGGGCCCTACTCAATCAATGGGGAGGCCTTCATTCATTACATGACATGAGAAAGAAAAAGTACAATCAACATTTACAAAAATGAGTCTTATACCTCCAATCTTGAATATGGCCGAAAAATGGAGAGCTTTGTTGCAGAAACTAGCATCACCATTGAGTTCCTGTCATTGAGAGGTGCAAAATCGATATAAAACTTGCCCAATTCTGACACTGGACCAAAACTGACCCCCTAGAAAATGTGCTCAGGCAAGGTTTCGCCTCTCCGTCATAGGCTTGCTCACAGTTCTGCCACCTCCAAGTCATCTGCCTCGAAATATGCGCGCATTCTCTCCCCTTGGTGCAATGTGCAAACAAGTTCATATAATGTTTGGTGAGCGAATTACCCAATGAAGTTATTGGGCGCATTGGTTAAAAATAAAAAATGGTTGAGGAGGGGTCGGGGGATCAAAACCTACCCCTCCCAGTTTTAACACATAATATACTTTGTTGTTTTAACTTGGGCTGCGGGTCCACCATTTTGGTGTCCCACTCCCCCATTTTTCGCTTGTTGTTATAATGGTGAGGTGGAGGGGAGGCAGGGTTGACATCCCATGCCCCCACCATATATATCACATGTTTCGCCAGTGTACTCTGGGGGTGGTAGGGTCATGGCCGCCCACCCCATTAAAATATATTGTCTTTGTTATGGTGGTTCCAGGGGTGGCAGGGTGATGGCCGCCTGCCCCATATTTTTATATATATATTTTTATTTTATTATTTTTATTATTTATTATTTATTAGAAAAATGGTTCCACTGCCCAATAGGAATTTTCCAGAACCTTAGGCCATATTAGACAAATTAACGGACCCACAATTTCACCCGGAAAATTGGTCGGATTCTGGTGCCTGATTCTTGCCAAATTGTGCCCTCCTTAAGCCTGCCACATGGGTAAGTCAACCCAAACTTTGACTACTTCTATCTTCTTCATACAGACTTGGATTGGAGTGACGTTTGCACCGTTGGAATCAGGGCGACGAGCACTTCGATTTGATGTCAAGTTAATCGACTTTCTGCCACTTTGAATTTTGAGCCTTTTTCATGCCACTGGTGTCTGGAGATCCACCTGGATCAATCCTCCCCATTGAGGAGCTTTTGTATTGCCAAAAGCTTTATCAATCAATTGGCAAGTGAGGGAATTATTCCCTCACTCTTTCTTTTTCCAGACATTTTGCCTTGCTAGGGTGCATCCCTTTGAAACCAACTCGAAGGTATTCCACATCTCCCTATCATGAAGTCTTGGTTCTTCTGTCAAGGATGATATCTTCAGGAAACTCCTCGAGATACTTAGGTGAAAAATTGTAATATTCCTAACCCAGAATATTCCTCAAACCCCAGCAAAAACTCCAACCAAATATGTGCAAATGATATAATAACCCAGAAGTGATAAAATAATAGTGGAATAGCATATAATAATGTAAACCAGAAATATAAGCAGATACACAAGAAATGCAGCGAGAAATGCTAAGCCATTTTATTATACTGAGCAATAAATGAGTACAAGAGGTGATTAGACAGATGGCACCTCGACTTGCAGAAGGCAAGTGAAGAAATACTCTTAGAATGACAAGAATGGCCTCTCTGCGTGGATGTCGTTGTTGTGCTGCTGCTACTACTAGAAAACAAATGATGATTTGGGGCTGCTCCCCTCTTTGGAAAAAGCCGAAACTCTGGCTTCAGTCTCTACTCAAGAAACCCAGAAAAACCCAGAAAGCTTTCTTGGAATGGCCTCACATTGATCTGCGTCCCAGCTACTAGAAACTGTCGTGTTGTTGATGCTACTGGAAATCGAATGAGGATTTGGGGCTGATCCCCTCCTCAGGAAATGTTGAAACTCTGGAACTAGACTCTACTTAAAAAACCCAGAAAAACCCAGAAAGCTTTTCTGAAATGGCCGACCCCCGAAAATCACCCCCTTGGGGTTTTGCGCAGTTCCTCAAAGACGCTGATGAAACTACTGCTGAAATGCTGATGAAACTACTGCTGGAATGCCAATGGAAATACCTTGCCCGATCAGGCACTCAAAGTCCCCCGGGGCTAAGGGTGAGATCTCCGAATGAAGACACTCAATGCACTAAATAGTGCTGCAGACTAACTAAACAACTAGCGTGCTCTAAGTCGAAATGACTATCACAAATGCTCATAACTAGAATGATAAAAATAATGGGGCTCCTCTCTCCTTTATGGATTTTTCCTCTCTCAATCCCAAGGCTCACCTCCTCCTGCGTGATTCCTCTCTTGCCATGTGTTTCTTCCCTCCTACGCAATCCCTCCATGTGTCTGCGTGGGCTACATTTCTGTGTCCCCCTTTGGCCCCCTTGGCTCCCCTCTAAATCACAATGTTGTGCTACTAGGAAGTGAATTTTTATTCTAAAAGTGAGTTATGTCCCCCGTCCTCACTTTTTTATTTACAAATAGCAAAAATTGAACAAAATTGAATATTCCAATTAGCCATGGCTAATTAGGAATATTACAAAAATCATCAACTGTAGGAACTGATCCCACCTCCTTGGTGTCCATAATCAACGGTGGCTCATAAAGCTTTAAGTTTTCCACATTCACTATGGAGTACATTTGCATATATGTCGGTAAATCGAGATGAAAGGCATTGTCTCCAATCTTCTCCAAGATGGTGAATGGACCATATTGGATTGGTCGCAACTTCTTCCCTTCTCCCTTCATTCTGTCCTTGCTGATGTGGAACCACACTTTGTCACCCACTTGAAATTGATGGTCGACTCGATGTTTTTCATGTCGAGCCTTGTACCGGGCTTGACTTTTCTCCAACTACTCCTGTACTGCTTGGTGAATCAACTAGATCTGCTGAATGAACCACTATGCTTTGTCCCTGTCATCACATCCATTGGAGTCATCTTCCCTTCCAAAGACCATATCAAAAGGATCTTTGGGCAAGTATCCAAAACATGTCTCAAATGGTGAACGATGCATAGATGATTGCACTTCTCGATTGTAGGAACATTGCACATATGGAAGATGCTCATCCCACAACTTAGGATGTTTTCAACAATAGCCTCGCAACAAGCGTACCACGATGCATTTGACAACCTTTATCTATCAGTCGGTTTGTGGATGAAATGTCGTGCTTCTTTTCAACTTGGTATCCATCATCTTCCACAAGCTGGTCCAAAACTCTCTGAGAAAGCGAGAGTCCTGATCTGACACAATTGATGTGGGCAACCCAAAATGGACCCAAACATGCTGAAAGAAAAGATAAGCAGTATGCTCTGCAGTGATCTGCTTTTTACAAGGCATTAAAATACACCTTACTAAAATGGTCAACGACGACATACAAATAGTCGTGACCTTTTCTAAACAAGGGAAAACCTCCTACAAAATCCATCGACACACTTTCCCATGGATGACTCGGAATAGGGAGTGGTGTGTAAAGCCCGAGTTTTCTATTACAGGGCTTTGAAACAGAACACATCACACATCCCTTTACATAGCGAGTCACAATGTTCTTCATATGAGGCCAAAAGCAAAATCTTTGTACATGACACAAAGTTTTTTCAATACCAAAATGACTAGACACAAGGGAGGTGTGGGCCTCCCAGATTACATCTACCCTTTCCCTTGTGGGCATGCACAATTTTCCAAGGTGATACAATGGTTTCCCCTGCAAGTGATAGTTGTCCACCTGTGAACCATGGGTTAGTTTTGCATAAATCTACTTAAAGTCATCATCGTTAGCATATTGTTCAGCATAACTTTCAAAAGATAACAAAGCATTATGCAAAATAACAAAAGCAAAAATAGGAGGGCGAGATAGCATATCAGCCACTTTGTTGCTAGTTCCCTTCTTATACTTTGTTACCAGATGAAATTGCTGAAGAAAACCCATCCGCCTGAAATGACGAGTTTGTTGCAACTTGGTTTGTGACTGAAGATACTGCAAGGGCTAATGATCCGTATGGATGATGGTCTCCTTGCCGATCATGTAGTGTTTCCACTTTTTCACACTCTAGACGAAGGCATATAACTCCTTGTCATAAGTGGGATAGTTTATCATAGCCTGAGAGAATTTCTTTGAATGGTAACATATCGACTTCTTTTATTGCATCAGTACAACTCCCATGGCATATCCGTTGGCGTCTGTCTCGATCTCGAATGGCTGCTAGAGATCTGGTAAGGCCAAGACCGATGCGGTGCTGATATTTTCTTTCAATGCTTCGAAGGACTTCTGTTGCTTTCCTCCCCATTGAAAGACTTGCTTTACACTTGTCAGTGTGTGTAAAGGTGTTGCAATAATAGAGGAATTGGTAATAAATCTCCTCCAATACTGTATTGCACCCAAAAAGCTGCAAACCTCGGTTACACTAGTAGGCTTAGGCCAATTTACAATTGCTTCAACTTTAGAAGGATCAATTTTTAACTGACCATGACGAACAATATGACCTAGGTAAACCAAAGAGGTTTTCCCAAATTTACACTTTGACAATTTTACATAGAGTTTTTCTTTTTTCAATACATCAAGCACTTTCTTTACATGGCATACATGTTCATTCCAATTTTTACTAAAGACAAGAATATCATCTAGATATACAAGAACAAACTCATCAATGAAAGGCCTAAAGAGATCATTCATGACCCTCATGAAAGTGGTTGGAGCGTTGCAAAGTTCGAATGGCATCACCATCCATTCGAACAACCCCTGTTTGGTCTCGAAGGCGGTTTTCCACACATCCTACTCTGCAATTCGGACCTAGTGAAAACCACTACGCAAATCCAATTTGGTGAAATAGATAGAATTATTTAATTGATCTAGTAAATCATCAATGTGCAGGAGAGGGTAACGATTTTTCACCATGATTTTGTTTAGTGCTCGGTAATCCACACACATCCTCCATGTGCCATCTTTCTTCGGCACTAAGACAATCGGTGAGCCGGACAGAGAAATGCTAGGTCTGATGACCCCTTGGTTCAATAGTTCCTGCACCTGCTTTTTGATCTTCTCCATCTCGATAATCGACATCCTATACATGTCAATGTTTGGTAAAGGAGCGTCATGTTGCAAATGGATCTCATGTTGGATTTCCCTCTTCGAAGGTAATCCCCTTGGTTCCTGAAACATCTCATCATATTTAGAAATTAATTCACATTATTCCTTTTTATGCACATGATCACAACCATGGAAAGCATCGGTTAATTCTGCATCTTTTCCCCTTACAACCATAAGCATGCAACCCTTACTGGAATTGACCAACCTCTTCATTTGTCCTAGACTTACAAGGCTGGCATTGATTTTAGTTTGATGAGCCCTTACAATATATTCTACCCCATCTTTTGTGATTTGGTATTTGTTTTCATGATGGAAGAAGATTTCTTTTCTATCATATAGATATGGAATCCCAAACACCATGCCACAGATATCCAATGGTATCACATCAAGTTCTACCTCATCCACTAACTTAGAAGAGATCACAAATTTGACCTTGCACTGCTTAGTTACATTCAATTTTGCTTTATCATGTATCCATCCAAGCGGGTAAGGTTTTGGATGTGGTTTGGTTTCTAAGCCTAGCTTCTTTACCAAGGACTTTGAAATTAAATTTGCTTGGGATTCAGTATCAAATAGAGTTTCCACTTTTGTATGATTTATGACAACTCTAATATGAAATAACTCAATTCTCTTTCGTTCATTAGGAAGAGACTCATCTACTGAAATTGTGCCTTCATGTGATTCGGAATTAACATGAGGTGTAAGAGTACATTTTGTTCATGCTGTCATGATCAATGCTTCATCTTTGGAATCAGAAGGTCTTACTGCACAGTTGCCACTATCTTTTTCTTGCCTTTTCCTCCATACTTCTTTGGTCTCTTTTCCAGGTACAATTTCCAACAATGATCGTTGTCATGACCTTCCTTTTTGTAGTGAGTTCAATAAGGCCTTTCTCCTTCATCTTTCTTGGTTATTGTCGTCCTCTTCTCCTTTCCCTTTCCTTTCACTTTGGGTTTGCCATTTGGAGGTTTGAAAGGTGGTTTCTTGGAATTATCATCTCTTTCATTTTTGCCCCTGTTCTCAAGATGAATGGCCTTTACACTAGTCGAGTCAATAGTATTTGGTTCAAACAATAATAATGAATGTATAATGTAACTATGTAATGATCCAATATACTTAGTTACTACTTCAGGTGAGTCAAGTGGAATGCCCAAATTAAGTGTTTGTTTTCTAAACTCCTCGGTAAAGCTTTGAACATCCTGATATTTGCCTTGCCTTAAGTATTGCCAATCCATTAAGGCTTTTTGCTTATAACAAAAGGGATAAAATTGTTCCTTTAATGTAGAAATGAAACTAGGCCATGAGGAAAGAAGATTGCCCACACTCTTACTGCTTCGCAATTTTCTCTCCCACTCAGCCGAAGAGAGGCCAACTGAATCTTTGCCTCATCCTCTTCGATCTGTTGAATCCAGAGTGGTGCCACTCAGCTGAAGAGAGGCCAATTGAATCTTTGCCTCATCCTCTTCGATCTGCTGAACCCTGCAGTAGATTTCAATCTGTCTAATCCAATTATTAATCTTTTTGGCATTACTTTCACCGTTATACATGGGAAGGTCAAATTTGACATATAATTTAAAGAAAGGTTTCTTAGATGCATCCTTGAATTTCTATGATGATGGTGATGAGAGGAAGAAGAACTTTCACTCGTGGAAGGAGAAGGAGGGGGTTCTTCTCCACCATTTCCATGCACTGAACCTTGTTCTTCTAGATTTCTCTCTTCTGCTTTCTCCAACCTTGAAAGCAATTGATTGACCTTTTCTGCCATTGTATAGAAGGTTTTGCGGTAGTTGCGCTCCTCTTCATAACGAGCCTCTTCATCTGCCATGTTTCTCCTTTGATGTGCACGCCCCGCGTTGGGATCGAAAGACTTTAGTTTCCCTTTGCCTCTTTGGAGCCTATTTCTTGTTAGCATACAAACATGCAATTCACATCTACAAAGACCTGCTCCGATACCACTTGATCCAAGGTCTTTTGCTTATAGATGTATTAAATAATTACATGGATAAATTGCAGCTTAACCAGAGAAATTTAATGTGCACATGAGAGAAGAGGAGAAACACATAAAAGCATGAAAGAAGACAAGAGA
Organism: Pinus taeda; assembly: GCA_000404065.3. NCBI lineage: Eukaryota > Viridiplantae > Streptophyta > Pinopsida > Pinales > Pinaceae > Pinus > Pinus taeda. Next base: position 144,495 of record APFE030782816.1, read on the forward strand.
CTTGATAACGGAGTTCATCTAATTTGGATTACGTCTTCGGGCCCTGCTCAATCAATGGGGAGGCCTTCATTCATTAAGTGGCATGAGAAAGAAGAAGTACAATCAACATTTACAAAAAGGAGTCTTATACCTCCAATTTGGAAAATGGTTGAAAATGGAGATCTCTGTTGCAGAAACTGGCATTACCATTGAGTTCTTGTCACCGAGAGGTGCAAAATCGATATAAAACTTGCCCAATTCTGACATTAGACCAAAATTGAACCCTAGGAAATGTGCTCAGGCAAGGTTCCTCCCCCTGTCATAGGCATGCTCATGGTTCCGCCACCTGCAAGTCATCCTTCTCGAAATACATACGCATACTCTCCCCCCGGCGCATTGTGCAAACAGGTTCATATAACATTTGGTGGGTAGATTACCCAATGAAGTTGTTGGGTGCATTGGTTAAAAATAAAAAATGGTTGAGGAGGGGTTGAGGGATCAAAACCCACCCCTCCCATTTTTAACACATAATATACTTTGTTCTTTTAACTTGGGCGGCGGGTCCACCATTCTAGTGGCCCACTCCCCCATCTTCTGCCTGTAGTTACGTTATAATGGTGAGGTGGAGGGGCGGTGGGGTTGATAGCTCGTGCCTCCACCATATATATCACATGTTTCGCTGGTGTACTCCGGGGTGGCGGGGTCATGACCACCCACCCCATTAAAATATATTTTCTTTGTTATGGTGGTTCTAGGGGCAACGCGGTCATGACCACCCGCCCCATATATATATATTAAAAAAAAAAAATGGTTCCACCACCCATAAGGAATTTTCCATAACCTTAGGCCATATTAAACAAATTAACGGACCCACAATTTCGCCCAAAAAACTGGTCAGATTACGGTGCCGGATTCTTGCCAAATTGCATCCTCCTTAAGCCTGCCACATTGGTAAGTCAACCTTGAACTTTGACTGCTTCTATCTTCTTCATATGAACTCAGATTGGAGTGTTGTTCACACCGTTGGAATCAGGGCGACTAGCACTTCGATCTGATGTCAAGTTAATTGACTTTCTGCCACTTTGAATTTTGAGCCTTTTTCATGCCACCAGTGTCTAGAGATCCACCTGGATTAGGTACAAAGTGTCAAAAAATGGAAACACTACTTGATGGGAAATGAGACCATTATACATAATGACCATCAACCATTGCAGTACTTACAATCACAATCAAAGTTGCAAAAATCACGACATTTTAGATGGATGGGTTTTCTACAACAGTTTCATTTGGTTAACAAGTACAAAAATGGAATCTACAATAAGGTATTTGATATGCTTTCAAGGCCTATTGTAAAGTCATCTATTATACTTAAGCATAATTCTGTTTTGCATGAAAGTTACATTGAGCAATATGCATATGATAATGACTTTCGAGATGTGTATGCAAGCTTGAGTCAAGGAAACCAAATTAAAGAGTTGGATTATCATGTACATAACATTTTGTTGTATCACTTGGGAAAGATGTGTACTCCATAGGGAGAAAGAAACAGCATCATAAGGGAGGTGCACACTTCATTGATTGCTGGACACTTTGGTGTAGGCAAGACAATAGCGAATCTCCAAAGGTATTGTTATTGGCCATGCATGTTTGATAATGTATCTCATTTCATTAGAGGATGCTCTTTGTGTGAAACAAGTAAGCCTAGCAATAGGAAACTTGGATTGTACACTCCACTTCCAATACCTTCACGTCCATGGGAGAGTATCTCAATGGATTTTGTAGGAGGTGCTTCATTGTCAAGGAAAGGTCATGATTACTTGTATGTAGTTGTAGACAGGTTCAACAAAATGTGTATACTAACACCATGTAAAAAGTAAATTATAGCTGAACAAACAACTCATCTTTTCTTCCAAAACATTTGGGTTCATTTTGGTCTTCTTGCTTCCATTGTAAGTGATCAAGATTCTCGATTTGTTGGGAATTTTTGGTCAAATTTGTGGGACATGATGGACACAAAGTTGAAGAAGAGTACAACCTTTCATCCCCAAGCAGATGGACAAACTGAGGTGGTCAACGGAACAATCATTCATCTTCTTAGAGGATATTGCAGGAAACATCCCAAGTTGTGGGATGAACAGTTGCATTACATACAACAGCGCAAAGCATTCTTCCACAAACACATTTTCATTTGAGGCATGTTTTGGGTACTTTCCAATATTGCCATTGGACTTCATCTTTGAGAAAGATGTCGCCATCGATGGTCACAGTGACATCGATAAGGCAATGAAGTCAATAGAGCAAATTCAGTTGATACATCACACAATGCAGGAACAACTTGAGAAAAGTTAAAGCAGCTAAAAGGAAAGGCATGACAAACACCGCATTGATCACAAATTTCAAGTTGGAGACGAAGTTTGGTTACATATTAGCAAAGAGAGACTTCAAGGGGAAGGTAAAAAGCTTAAGCCAATTTATTATGGTCCTTTTAAAATTCTGGAAAAGATTGGTAACAATGCATTTAAGCTTGATTTGCCTCCTTATATGCAAATATACTCTGTTAATATTGAGAATTTGAGATTGTTTGAGCCTCCTTTGATTGATGATCAAGGAGAGCATGTTCAACTGCCATCAATAGATGATTTCTCGCCAGAATATCTAGATGAACTTCAGCAGGATCTCATACTTGACAGAAGAACTAGAACTTCAAAGAGAGGGAATGTCGAATACCTTAGAGTGGGACTCAAGGGACAAAAGCCTTCTAAAGCCAAATGGTTTCAGATCGAGAAGGTGAGCGAGTTGTACCCTCACCTCCTTAACAATTGATAGTATCTTTTAGGGTCCAAAACACTTCTAGTGGGGAGGAACGATCAGACTCTCAATATTTAGCTCAAAAATAAAAGTTCTTAGAATGGCTCAAAACCTGAACGATTGCATCCGTCTTGGAAAAATGATCCTAACACAACTCATTTCACTTAAAACCGAGTTCTTACGAGGAAGTTATTGAGTTCTATCTACTTTGCCAAACAGGAGAAATTAAAAAAAAAAATGCACAGTCACTGCACAGTCAGCAGTCCGTACTACTGATGTGGCAGGTGACTATGCAAGGTAAAATTTCAGTCAACATCCAATTACATTTCGCCAAGTGTCAAATTTTTATTGGGTTCACAGGTTGGTGACGTGGCACGTTTGTATTGGTTAATGGAGGTCCAATGAGGAGGGGACAAGTGGCAAACTCGTAAGCCGCCACGTGTCCTTCCCCAAAGGATCAGCTGGGGCTTTACCAAAATTTTTATGGAGGCATCGGAGGTCGACCCTGCGACCTCCTCTACATAGTCCAAAACACATAACCAACTTCGCTACCATTGTTTATTAACCTATGTAGCATTCCACATATATTTAAAGTTTAATACGTATGGAGTTGGCAGTTAGGAGGGCCAGCCTGCAGGCTATCCCTCCCCATGAGAATGCGCGAACAGTGACATTAAACGTTAACATCTGGTGGCTCCAACAAACCTTAACCCTCACGGTTAATGCCATATATGTGAATGCTCTGGCGGAATGTTACGGTTAACACAACCGGCTGTCAACACATAACATTCACCGCATACATGTGAACGCTCTGATAGAAAATGTTGTGGTTTATCCAAACGACGGACAACGCGATAAACCATGACTGTTAACATTAAATCTCCCATGTGTCCAGTTCCTCCAAATTGTCGGGGTAACAGTTAACAAAACCATGATTAGTGCGATAACCTTTAGTTAATCGCGCTTACCATAATTAATCCCCAACTTAACTTTAATTAAACTTGAGTTTAAATCGGCGGTGCTTTTGGCAGTACCACCAAATTTGGAGGTTTATCCAGATTTAACGGGCTTAATTGGAGTTCCTCCAATTTTAGAGGATCTTTTCTGGGGAAAGATAGTTTGAGTCATAACTGGAGCATGTTTCGACCAAATTGAGCTTAGGAAAAGGTGTTCTTAGCTAATTTTGACATTCTGAACACATTGGAACAGGTATCAGGAGAAGTAGAGCTTTATAAACAACAATTTTTCCATATTGAGCTAATATAGTGGCCCAAGCCATGGAAGCTGGACCAAGGAGATGTAGCCCAGGAGGGGTCAACTCCTTCATCAAAACACTGTGTTAAGTGTTCAATTGATGGTTTGTTGTACTTTTTTATTGCTGTTGTTCAACACCTGTCTTTTATGCTATTTTGCTGATGAATGTCACATTAAACTTGATAAAATTTTCCTGTTTACATTCAATAACAACCTAAGGAAACCTATGCACAGGAAGCAATGGACAAGCATTTGTTTATAAATCTTTAATTGAAATTAGAACAACAAAACTAACATTCAATAACAGATCAAGAACTAATACTATGAAGCATAAGAGAATAATCACTAATTAAATGTTAAATATTATTATTGTACAAGTGACATAAAGCTTTTCACTCTTTCACCACCATTAGTTGCTCAAGTAACATAAAAATTTTGGTATGTACTACTAAAATCAGAATTGGTAGTGTGTTTCCTTGTCTTACTTCGGTTTTGTATATTGTAGATCAATTAAAAGAGGATGATTCATTGTGAGAGGTAGTCAAACTTTTAATGAGAATACAACCATGTGCTCTATTTCCTCCTTAGCTAAACATGGACATGATATGAATCTTAAGGGAGCTTATAGTTTAAGTTTGGATATATGAGTCATAAAATCATATTTTTATGTGAAAGATAACTTGATAGATATGTAATTAACATATTATGGGCTGGAACTCTTGCCCAAATGGATTGTTTGAGGCAAGTTTTCTTGAGAAGTTGTTCCACCAAACAATGATCTCAGTTTCTGCAAAGATCCACAATTGTTTTATTTTCATCCCAATCAAAAGGAAGATTCTTTTTCCATTGTCCTTTTCCCCCATTTTCCCCTGATTTTACTATTTCGTTTGCATTCATGCCTTAAATCAAAGAATGTTATGAGAAGAAACACGATATACAATAAACAAAATGAGGAGTAAATTGGTTTCCTAACGTTGTTGATTATACTTATCAAATCTATCTCCAATTCTAATTGATTTCATTGGAAACTCTCAAGGATAGATGATTATTTTGCCACGTAAAATTTGTTTACCAGTAGCAAGAAATTTCTATTGCCATGTTTCGACTAGTCAATAACACTCAATAACATATGTTGCCAACTATTACATTAATGTATTATTAAATATATAACTAAAATTTTAGATGTAAACAATGATAACACTTCCAGTCGTGGAATGTGTCATTAAACACAAGTTATGAAAATCTACAAAAAATATTATTAAAAAAACCTAACCTACATTAAAAACACTATGAAATTCTTGTCTTAAAAGAGCCAGAAATGATGTATTGATGCCACTTAATTTGAGGATGAAAAGACTAGATATATGTAGATATACTATGTAATATCCAAGTGTCTAAGAAAATTGCATCGAATTATATAGTCGAATAAATTCAATCTGCATCTATTGCAGTTTGTATGTTATAAGAGAATAAGTCTTCTGGCAACGAATATACATTGGATAGATTGTTGACAAATTTAGGTCCACCTACCTTTAATGAGAATAGTTATCATACACAACCACTACATTTGAATTAAAAAATAATATCTTTTGGAAAATAAATTGAGTTAGGGATATTCACTGAATTGATCACATACTCTATCCGCTAGGTTTATTGAGAGAGGAACAAAGTGCAAGGAAGAACTAAATCATGGAAGTGCAGTTCAGAGCATAAATACTTGAATCATATACAAAATAAGGAAAATATTCAATCTTATAAGAACTAAAAATTCAAACATTATTGTCATTTAATAAGGATCTGATCAATTGTGGTCTGTAATTTGTGTCTTATTCTACGTTCCCTATGCAACAGGTGTTTGAATAACAATTTCATTACCCTTGCCATTATGCCACATGAGGAAATTCATTTGTTATAGTAATCGATGACTGACATCAGCCAGTCTCTCAATCCTCAACGTGGATGAATTATGGAACATAAAGTTGTGTAGTGCTATTAATTGAAACACTACTAATCAAAATGAATGAAATAAAAAATTCCCAACCCTTGACTCTCACTCGTTAACTAATTTTCTACGTCACAGAGGGTGAATCTTGATAGGATAGCTAAACTGGAACTACATATCGATCTTTGTACAATTAACTCTTTTATAGTGGATAGGTACAATGCCTGTTTGGTTTAGGCTATCTACTCAAAAGTTAGAATGACCATGACAAAGTGGATGAGAGGGGGTTGCACCACTCACCAATATCTTTAGGATTTATGTAGCTTGGTGGGAAAAATTTGCTGGCCATGACAATGAAAAAAGTTCCTGGGAGGCACCACTATGGATTAGACTTCCTCCTACATTGAATATCATAGCACCCTTTGCAGCTCAACCCTTCATTGAACAATGCAGTATTTAGAGCAATGGTGTTCGTTGCATACCCTTTCCTGTATAAATTTCCACATCTAGAGGTCCTCTAAATGTTCCTGAAGCATCTACTCCACCATATAAAATGGCTTGAGCATGTTTCCAACCCTACATGTTACTGAAGCAAATAAATGATGAAGAATGTGGTGCCTAACACCACTTATTGCTCTGCAAATTTCATCATGATTTAGCCATAGGAACTATCAAACCAATCAACACCAAATGTCATCCAAAATAACAACACTACTCATAATTAATTGAAAGATGTTATCTCCATTTGTCACTTGTATTAAAACTTAAAGTAGTCAAGAAACGATTCTTAGATCGGGAATTGAATACATCCACGTGGAGATACCCCACGTTCATCTCCAATTGGGGTGTCTTTAACACGAGGAAACCACACGGATACTGTGATCATGGAATGTGGTGGAAAGTTATAAAACACCAGTTTGAACCGTTGATGGTGGTTGTCTTTCGTTAACAAGGGGTTAGTTGAATCTTGAGGGGGCATCGAGATCAAAATCAAGCGAGTCTTGGAGAAAAATTGAAACACTCGTCGTAACAAGAGTTATATTACGGTGAAATGGAAGTATAATATACTTTTGAGGGTCCTTATCCTACATATGATAAAATGGACAATAATATCGAGGTTATGAATTGTGAGTCATGTAAATGGTTTCTATCAAGAAGTTGGGTTTACATGTCTAGATATATCTCCATAAAAATAAAGAGAAGGGGAGACCAACGTTAGAAGAGAGAGATACATTATCTCTGTATCAATAAAACCTTCCAACTATGACTTGTGGGAAGCACTCGTGCACAATTATGGCTAAAATGGGTGGACAATAAATTATCTTTTAGTTGGCTAAATTATCTCCTTTAGTGTCACCAACAGTGATGGAAACACAATCATTTCCTCTGATGTAACCCCTTGGAATGGAAGTTCATCCAAACCTTAAAAAATAACAATATATATACAATAATATACAATTTGTAAGATTCCTTATGCAAGAAGTAATATGTAGATGGAAAACATGGAAAAGAGGGGGAGTATGTGAAGAAAAGAAAAACACTAAAACATAACACTAAGAAAAATTACAAATACCTTGGGAGAGGATGACAAAAATCGATGTATAATGAATTTTCATTAGGGATACCAAACATATAGCAACAAGATATGGTAATAAGAAAGTATCATAGGATGAAAAATATTGAATAAAGTGAGAATCCAACCCCTTATAAACCACTTTCCACATAACTATTAATACTATTAAATACCACTAAATTCAGTGGACAACACATAAACTTATTTACCTTGTTAAACGATCCAAATTAGTTTATATATTAACATCTCTATTATGTAGATTCCACGTCACCAAAGTATAGTTAAAGCTAATGTGAAAGAGCGGTGGAAAGTTAGATTATTCACACCTTTGATAACGTGTGATAATGATGCGTAACATGGATATTGAGTCATCAAATTTTCACACATCGATAGACTAAAAAAGCCTAGACAACAATGGATATGGATTTATTTGAAAAAGAATGACCGTGAATTAATCTAATTCAAGATCTTGTATCAAAATAAAATCCAATTCATTCTATAAATCTGAAAATGTACACATTTAAATAATTTAAAACTTTGTTTGGAATTTTTTTTCCATATTCTCATTTTGAAAAAAAATGTCAAGGTGATACATTAAAGAAATGAAAAAAAAATAATAAGGATTTAAAATACCAATAAAATAAATGTGTTAAAAAAATGTTTTACATTTTATGGTTCTGTAATTTTTAGAATTAATAGCATTATCATATTTCTTTATTTATCATTTCATTTGTTATGTTTTAGTTCAATTTTGAATATTCTTATCAAGTTGCCTGCTGAAGTACAATATGTAAATAAATATACAAATTATGTAGTTTAATTTAGTTTTGATCTAAAAGGTTTTAAGTGAGCTAATATAGACAAACTATGTAGTTTACTTTGTGTATATGTGACCAGAATAATTTTAGGCAAGCCTCTCCATGTGTGTTTATTGATTGATTATATGTGTTATGTCATAAAATAAATAATTACTTATGAACAAATTAGTTTAAGATATTATTCTTTTATGAAAAACCTTCAAGTGTAACATCAGTTGAATCCATGGTTCAATTGAAATAATGAAATACGAATTTAAATTAAGATTTATTCAATTCGTGCCACCAGAGAGACTTATTTGATCTCCAATATTGAAATGTCTCATTTGGTAATTTTGTCACTACGTAGTTTCATCGTTGCAAAACTCTCCGTATTAGTAACTTATGTGCCAAAGAGTGGGTCGATAACACATTTAAGAATTTGAGAATAGTACAAGTAAAGACACCAAGTGGCATAAGAGATTAATGCCAATGAGATACAATTCAATCAACATTGAATAATTTAACTCATAAAAATGGTAAATGGTATGAAGCCTCCAAGCTCTTCAAAAAGGGGAAGTTGTGGCATTAGCGAACTTTCTACCTTGTTAAACTTATAAACTATTTAACATGAGTTCGCAAATCATTGACAATTAATAATCTCCACATGTTGTAAGCGATTATTAATAAGTGCACTAGTTGAACAATTAATACCCAAGTTTGGGCATTAGGGTTGTCAGCTCATGGCTATGTGTGTACCATCACCAGCAAAAGGTTGATGTGGCAATGGTGGGTATTAGCTCGAGCTTGTCAGCGCCTTACTTGTAACCTTTATAACCGAAATATAAGCCTCCTTTGTGTGCTAGTTGATCATGGCCATCAGATTAAATATTATAACTTTAGTTTATGTTATGCATAACCGACAAGAAAACTAGAATACCAGAAATACCAAACAATATGGCCCGAAACATAAAAATATCACATGAAATGAGATAAGTTGTAGAGAAATTTTATTATTTAGAGTTAGAATACAATGTTTCCTTGCCTCTTCGAGGGGGAAACCTCCAACAGAGTAGAGCTCAATTACAATAAGACTCTATGGTTCTTCCCTTGCTATCTACTACTATTTATAGATTTATGAAATCCAAAACCCTAACTGCTAGTGGCCCCTTGCATAATACAAGTTAATCACTTTATTTATTAACAATGGCCCATATATAACTAATTGTGGACCCTTTTCTATAATGCAGGTCAACCACTTACAATTATTAATGTAGATAACTGCTTACGAGATTTTATTGACTCAACTAACTAACTATGACTCTGACTAGGCCCCTCGGGCTTGTTACATAACTAAAGGGGTTAGGGTTGGACCCTAACATGCCCTCCCCTATCAAATCATCCTTGTCCTCAAGGATGTAATTGCGGAAATAGATGAAGAATAGTGGCTGGTTCCCATGTTGCATCTATTGGAGAGGTGTCTTTCCACTTGATGAGGATTTCCTTGATCGTGCGGTCGCGAATATGTCTTTCGCGAGTATAGAGGACCTGTTCAGGTCAGAGCCGAAATGAGCCTTCCTCATCCAATTATGGAATACTTGTTTGAACCCTACAATTGTTCCCCTCCACTTTCTTGAGGCATGATGCATGGAAGGCAAGTGACTGCTCCTATGCGTTGAAGTATCTGATAAGGCCTATAGAATTTTGGTGCTAGTTTCAGGAAACCCTTTTCTTTGAGATATGTTTTCTTATATGGTTGGATTAGTAGAAATACATGATCCCCTTCTTGAAATGAGTGCTCAGAACAATGTTGGTTAGCCTATTTCTTCATTCTATTATGAGCTTGATGTAGGTGGTCTTTAAGCTGAGTGATCATGGTGGCACAGTTCTATAGGAGTTGATCAATTGTCTGTACTTTGGAACATCCAAGGATATAAGAAACAGGTGAAGGTTGGAGTTGGACATACACTTCCTCATATGGCGTCATCTTGGTGTCTTCATGATAGTTAGTATTGTACCACCATTCAACTAAGGGTAACCACTGTACCCATTGATGTTACTTGTATGAAGTGAAGCACCTTAGATAGGTCTCCAAACATTTGTTGATTGCTTTTGTTTGACCATTTGTTGAGGCAAGATACATGGAAGTTTGGGTGGATTTTTGAAGTATTTGGCAGGCTTAGTATGTAAGCGAATGATCCTATACACTGAAGTACCTTATAAGTCCCATAAAATTTTGGTGCTATTTTCTGGTAGCCCTTTTCTTTGAGAGAGGTCTTCCTATAAGGTCGGAGTCGTAGGAACATTTGATCAATGACTTGAAATGACCACTCGGAATGACGTTGGTCAACCTATTGCTTCATTCTATTTTGAGCTTGATGTAGATTATCTTTGAGATGAGTGATCATGGGAGCACGATTCTGTAGGAGCTTATCAACTGCTTGTACTTTGGAACATTCAGGGATTTAAGAAGTTGGTGAAGGTGGGAGTTGGCCATACAATGCCCCATATGGTGTCATCTTGGTGGCTTCATGATACTTAGTATTATACCACCATTCAACTAAAGGCAACCAATGTACCCATTGATGTTGCTTGTCTGAAGTGAAGCATTGCAGATAGGTCTCCAAACATTTATTGACTGCTTCTGTTTGACCGTCGGTTTGGGGATGATAAGTGGTACTCAATTGGAGTTGCATTCCCTGTAGCTTAAAAATTTTCTGCCAAAATTTTCTTATGAAAGTGGGGTCTTGATTAGGCACAATGGAAGTCAAAATGTCATGGAGTTTGAATATTTTGTCCATGAAAACTTGAGCCACCAATGTTGGGGTAAATGGGTGTGGTAGTGCTAAAAAATGAGCATATTTGTAGAGTCTATCAACAACCACTCTGATGACTGATTTGTTTCTTGACTTTGGAGAGTTGTAATGAAATCCATGGAAACATCTATCCAGATGGAAGTAGGGAGTGGCTATGGTTGTAAGGTTCCTAGTAGCTTGGTCGTTTCCCTTTGTTGTGATAGCATACATCACATTCAACTACAAAACTAAGAATGTCGTTCTTCATGCTAGTCCAAAAGAAAGAGTGGTGTGCTCATGCATAAGTCTTTTGAAGGCCTAAACACCATGTGATTGGAGAGGAGTGCAACTCTTCTAAGATGTGGGTTTTGAGGGTGGAGGTTGGGATAAAACTACCTGATCCTTGTAGCGAAGAACCTCATCCTTCCAAGAGTAGTCTAGTGAGGAATTAGGATCTACTCTTAATCTATTAATGAGATGGGATAGGGAGGGGTGGGAGAACCATTCATGATGGGCCTCTTCAATCCAATTGGGGATGGGTAAAGAAAGGGATAAAAGGGTGCCCTCATCCTCAAATTGGCATGATAAGGCATCAACCACTACATTTTCAACCACGATAGACATTGGTTGAGGAAATACTTTAGGCTATGATGGTCAGTGTGGATTTGGAAACGATGCCCCAATAAGTATGGTCGCCACATGTCTACTTCATGTAAGATGGCCACCATTTCTTTCTCATATCTAGAGTGCCTCGGATGCTTGCCATTAGGTTGTTGACTCGTGAAAGCCAATGGTCTACCTTCCTACATTAATACTGCACCAATGACTGTACTTGAAGCATCACATTCAATCGCAAAAGGTTTTGTAAAGTCTAGTAGAGCTAATACTAGAGTGGAGCACATGGCCTATTTGAGATCCAAAAAGGCTTGTTGAGTTGTGTTAGTGCAAATAAATAAATTTTTCTTGAGAATATTAGTGAGGGGCCTTGCAATGCATCCATAATTGAGGAAAAAATTGCAATAGTAGCCTATGATACCCAAGAATCCCCTCAAACTCTTCAAGGTTTTTGGTTGGGGCCAGTATTGCATTGCCTGCATCTTTTTCAGATCAACCCTCACTCCTTCACGACCTACAATGTGTCCTAAATATTTCACATCTTCCATGCCAAACAAACACTTGGACAATATAAAAAATAGTTTATGATCTTGGATTAGTTGTAATACCTGGTCAACATGTCGAAGGTGAGTGTCCCATGTTATGTTGTAGATGAGAATGTCATAAAAAAATCATAGGACAAATTTTCTGAGATATAGTTAAGAAGGTGGTTAATGGGGCTCTTAAAAGTGGATGGGGCATTACAGAGACCAAATGGCATGACCAAGAATTCATAATGGCCTTCATGAGTTCATAAGGCTATCTTGGGAATGCCCACTTCCTTCATTTGTATTTGGTCATAGCCTAAGTGGAGGTCCAGCTTGGTAAAAAAAATTGGCACCATGCAGTTCATCAAGCAGATCATCAACTACTAGGATAGGAAATTTTTCCCTGACGGTGAGCTTGTTAAGGGCCCTAAAGTCTAGACACATGGACCATTCACCATCTTTCTTTAGGACCATGAACACCAGAGATGAATAAAGGCTGGTATTAGTTTGAATAACATTGGGTTCGAGGAGTTCCTTGATGATTTTTTCAATTTAATTATTTTGGCAAAAGGATATCGATAGGGGTAGCCATTTGGCGGCTGGGTACCTAGGAGAAAAGGGTTGCTATGATCATGTTCACCCCTAGAGGGTGGGAGATCCTTAGGTTTGTCGAAGGCCAACTGGTGGTGCTCTAATACCTATTTCATATCATGATGAATGGGAGGAGGAGTGGATCCATGGTATGAATGACATTAAATTGTGCTATTATCCCATGATGCCCCTTTTTTAAAAGCTTCTCCATTCGATGCGAGATGATGATAGTAGGAGCACCTGCCTGGATTTCCCGCAGTGTATAAGTGTGGCTGTTCTATTTAAATTTCATATATAACTCTTGGAAGTTCATTATGATAGGGCCAAGTGTGCAGAGTCATTCAACACTAAGGGCAATGTCACAACCTCCCATTTCAATGGAAAACATGTGGGTTTTGAGGTGATAATCCGCCATTTGAAGCTTAATATTTTCATAGTAGACTTCACATTTGATGGTCCCCACATCAAAGATAAGGAGTTGGAAATTAGATACCACCCTGAAAAAATAATGAATTGCTTCTTCTACTCTCTTATGGAAAAAGTTATGCATGCTGCCACTATCAATCAACACCCTTAGTGGCCAATGTTTAAAAAACATCGGATTTTGAGAGTCTGGTGAGAGGAAATGTCATCCAGGGAATGGAGTGAGATAACTGACTCATTTGGCGTAGCTGGAGTATCAGTTTCTGGGTCTGTTAAGGGTTCACCCTCTTCCTCCACAGTGACTTCAGTGGATAAAGCTTCATCGATGGAGCTATTTTTAGTAGCGTCAATTTAAAAGAATTTTGGTTCCTTTAATTTATGTACTGTGGAGTATTTTTCATCATAATAGTAGTAGAGTCCTTGTTTCCTTCTTTCAGCCATTTCTATCGATGACACTTTTTGAACCTTAAGTGTTTGGGTGGGGCATGTAGCTGGGGTGGGACATTGCCTTACAACGAAATTTGGATGATTGCACTGGGCATTTAAAGCGACTTCTACCTGTAAGACCTTGTTGCATTCTTCCAATCGAGTAGCTGGGTGATGCATTCTAACATGGGCTTCGATAGCTTCCTTTAATCTATTGATGAAACATTCGAAGTAAAAGGCATATTCTATTTCTTCCATTCAGATGACCAATTGTTCAAAGCTTGCAATGTAGTCTTGTATTGTACTTGATTGCCTGAGCTTAGTGAGATGAACCAAAAAGTGAGATTCTTGATCAAAGCGGTCATAAATGGCTTTGGATAACATGTTCCAAGTTGGCCTCCCTAAATAGAATTTCTGATTCCATTGCCATCACTACCATCGCTCTCGGTCCAAGTAAAGAGCTCCCACATGTAGTATAGTTTCATCTTCCCAGATACTGTTAAGGAGGAAATATTGTTCCATTTGTGCCACCCATACCGTCGAGTTAAAGCCATCAAATTTATACATGCCCAACTTGGTTTTTCAATGGCTCGAATATTGGTGACCTCCATGGAAATGAATGTGATGGCCAAATTCTCCTTCTTCATATGCGTCAACACTATGTTCTTCCCTTAAGGGTTCACGAGACATTTGTAGGGAAATTAGTGTTTCTGTGATTTTGTCGATGGACGCCTGGAATTTATTGTGTCTTTGCTCGAAAGATTAATCTCTCTCTATTTCCTTCACCGCAACCATAACTTGAGACCTGGTACCATACATACACTATCACTAGTCAAAATTTGAGCTTACTTAAGAGTAGTATGGTTGGAAAGAGGGCAAGATCAAGAGCCCAGTGATGTGGGTCACTTGAATCTGTGTAGGGAAACATTTGGGGCCACATGAAAATTGGTGGCTTACAGGTGAATGGTACCACTACGATCAACTTGTCATCCTAAATATTATGGGATATGTCTCTTGCATGCATCCCAAGATGGCCCCATTCCTTTTTTTTAAACTTCGAACTTGGAGTTTTACTGCTAGATGATTAATATTGTTGTTGGGCATGGCCCAACTTGGTCCAAATTTTAGGTAAAAGACCCCATGAAAGAAGGAGCGAACCACGCAGAGCTGGTGAAGAAATATTCATCACGTGGACTTGTAGGGCTTTAGGGATGGGATAAAGCCCTTATTTTGTAAAGGGTATTGGGTATCAGTCCTTGTTTTATGGATCCATGGTATGTGGACCATGGTTTTTGTATAGATGAATTGTATAAAAGGATATGTAATACTTTGTAATCGAATCATATTAGAATCTGAATGATAGAAGCATAAGTGAATCTATGTTTCCACATCTGTAGTCTGTAATTTTAGAGAAGGCTTCGCAGTTGGGTGTGCGGAGACCTTGAAGAGTCTGCTGCTGAGTGCACAAACCACCTGCAACTGAGTGTGCAGGTCAGAGAAGTGAATGTAATAGAAAATCTGCTTAATAAAGAAGAATTTTTGCGAAAGTATTGTGTCTTTATACTTCTTATTTGTTTACTATTTTGTATCTGGTTATGTGTTCTTTTTACTTAACTATGTGAAGAACTATAAGATATACTCTAATGTGTTGAATTTTATGCATTTCTGTATATTAATCACCTACGCGAAGTTCTTATGCATGCAAAGTTATAATATTGATATAAACTAAAAGTAATTGCACGACGCCACTTAGCGGATATCCCTTTGGTTGCGGAAACCTAGTTCTGCAACCTCCCATAATTGCTTCCGATGAGATTGCGACTTGCTTGCAGGTCATTGCTAGAAGGGCCAGTACTTAAGGGTTTTGTTGGTGCGTAGCATGCTCTAAACCTGGGTTAATCCCACTCAAACCAACAAAAGTTTTCGTTGTTGGGATCTGCTTAAGGGATATGTTTTGGGATCAGTTGAAGAAAGAACTCCAGGAGTGGGTTGAATAGAAAGAAAGGGAATTTGCAAGACAAGAGAAAAGAAACACTAGATTATCAATTGAAGATTGGTTGTATAGATATATTTTCGAAGAACAATATGAGATTTTCTTTGGTTCATTCCACATTGAATTGCTTGAGTGGGTATCTAGGTTGGCCAAGCAAAAGGACTATTTCAAAGGTGACGAACCTAAGGAGTGGAATCATGATTTGATACAACAGCTTAAGAGGATTGATAATAATATCTCAAGGGATGTTGATTTATGGATTGATAACATTTTGGGAGGATTCGTCACTAAGTTCGCAATTGACGAGGTCATATCCTATAGCGAAGCTGAACGAAGATTCTTCAAAGGACCATGATGTAAGTTCTTTAATTCTTTGAAGCTTTGGATTAAGATGTTATTGTGTGAAAAGGGAGTTTTGTGGATGTAATCAGACTGATGTTTGGGAAAAGAAGAAATAAATAGGAACCTGGAGCCATGCGAAGTGGAAAGCGATATATAACAGAGCTAAAGAACTATATTGAGACTAGTTATACCCCTCTGTTAGGATCTGAGAGCGAAGAAGAAAGAAGTAACCTTATCAACCACACCCACCCTAAAGGCACGTCGACATTGGGAGTTGAGCATAATCAGGGCATATTTGGGATCCCTCATCCATCCAGCCCCCGGGGTTGGCTATGGTGTATGTGCTACAGAAGTTCAAACATTACTTATTGGGAGGTCACTTTAAGATGTTCACAGATCATTCTGCGCTGACGTATTTGGTGAATAAGCCTGTTTTAGGAGGGAAGATCTGTTTGTGGTGGTTATTATTCCAAGAATATGATTTCGAAGTTATAACGAAGCCAAGAATATTGAATGTTGGGCCTGATCATCTATCCAGGATAGAGACAGGAGAAGAACCTACAAGTCTTGAAGATAACTTGCCCGATGCACAACTGTTTGCAATTAAAGTCACATATGATCACTTCGCAAATATTATCCAGTTTTTGTCCACAAGAATGGCTCATGCGGAGTACACTATAAAGAAAAGAAAGGAATTGGTGGTTCGAGCAACCGACTTTTCATTGATTGCCAGACACTTGTACAAAATGGGACAGGATGAAGTATTGCGAAGATATGTCCCTGAGAATGAAAGACAAAGCATTATGGTAGAAGCTCATGGAGGAGTCGCATGTGGCCATTATGCAGGAAAAGAAACTGCACAAAAGATTTTGAGAGCAGTGTTATGGTGCTTACGGTGCATAAGGAAGCAAAAGACTTTTTCCAAGCATGTGATGTATGCCAAAGGTTAGGAAATCTATCAAGAAGAGATGAAATGCCACTAGTACCCCAAGTGACCTTGTAGGCTTTTTATAAATGGGCAATTGAATTTATTGAACCGATCAGTCCACCGGGGAAAAGACTGATGCAAGATATACCATCACTGCAACAGATTATTTGACAAGACAGGATGAGGCAAAATCGGTGAAGGATTACAGCGCAAAAACCATTGCGAAGTTTATCTTTGAATAAACATTATCCAAATTTGGTTGTTCGAAGATCTTGATGAGCGATTAGGGGAAATACTTTTTGAATAAGACGATTGAAGCACTAACTGAGGAATTTTAGGTTTACCATAAGAAGAGAGCTCCCTATCATCCTCAGGAAAACATGACAGTGGAAGATTTTATTAAGATTATGGGGAATGCATTGACCAAGGTGTGTAATGTAAACAAAGATGACTAGGATTTGAGAATTCCAGTGAATTTGTGGGCATACAGAACAACATGCAAGAAATTAACAAGATAAACCCCTTTCAGGCTAGTATATAGACAAGAAGTAGTTATGCCTATGGAATATATTGTGCTAAGCCTGAGAATTGTAGTTGTCACAGATATGGAAGACCCTGACATGATGAAGGAATGAATGTCGTAGATACTAGCTTTAGAAGGAGACAAATTCATAGTAGGATTCCATCAGCAGGTGCAGAAATAAAGGGAGAAATTCAGGCATGACAGGCACATCAAAAGGAATATATTTTGTGAGGGGGATCTTGTATTATTATATGACAATAAGTTCACGAAGTTCCCAGGGAAATTCAATACACATTGGTTGGGGCCATATATTGTTAAGAAAATTACAGATGGCGGAGTTGTTAAGCTCACGAAGTTGAATGGACAGATGATTCATGGGCGAGTGAATGGTAGTAGATTGAAGATATACATGGACGGTTATGTCCCTATGCTGTCGCACTAAAAAATGAAGGGGAGAAAGTCTTAGTGCCACCTGCAGTTGAAAGTGAGCATGGGAGTATAAATTACTCTGCAGGAAGGGACTTTGTTGAAGGAAGAATGTTGCACGATACTCAAAAGTATGGCAAAGTTTGAGGGAGTTGCGACGAAGAAGAGATGACTGCACTAAAGAAGAAATCTAATGAAGTTAGCTGAAAATATGACCATTGGAAGGAAAAAGGGCACCATTATTATTTTTTTAACCATTGAAGGGCGCGGGAGAAAATAATTTATGAATCACATATGGATGTATCTAGGCCATACCTGCATTAATGAACCAAATCTAGAGACAATCAAGAGTCTATGAATTCAAAATTGTTATAAAAATTACATCCTATGCCACATTTTACACTTGTTTTCTAGAGAGATCAGAAATTGTGCCTAAGTAAAGAAGAGCTATTACATGTCTGAGAGGAGCTTGGAAGAGTTGGTCAGAATATTTAAGAAGAAGGGGCTAACTGGTATCATGGAGTTACAAGAAGGAAATACCGTAGGAGAAAATGTGCTTATGTCCTCGACGCATTTAAGGTCACCAAGAAAGGTGCATGTGCAACTGTAGTCGCAGCCACAAAAGAGACAGGAGAAGATGTCAACTGAGGTCTCTGCAACAGAATTGAGAACATTACCGTGGAATAAGATGCAGAAGGAAGTGCGGTTGAAGAATACTGAGGACAAGGGGAAGGTATAGCAGGAGGGACCCTAGCAGGTCCATGACAGTGAAGAAGAAGCTGAGTTCCATAGGAAGGAGATGGAGGATGTGGAGATTCCATTTGTGCTCCCAGCATATATTCTGTCGAGAAATACAGGTGCGAAGGTGGTAAAAGAGCCAAAAGAAGGAAATTTTTTTCTATGTATATGTTGCTGTTGTCAGAAGAGGTGTTGTTAGAAGGAGAATTGTTGGGAAATATTCCTCAACTTAAAATGGAATACTGAGATTTCAATGACAAAAGTAAATACCCGTAGTTCGAGCCCAGTAGGTACTTGAAGAAAGTTCACGACCTAGAGAGTGGAGTTATGAGATTAGAGCCACAACATTGGGTTATGGGAGTGGGGAGAG
Source organism: Pinus taeda (assembly GCA_000404065.3). Lineage (NCBI taxonomy): Eukaryota > Viridiplantae > Streptophyta > Pinopsida > Pinales > Pinaceae > Pinus > Pinus taeda. The sequence goes on from APFE030782816.1 coordinate 163,542, forward strand.
TAGGACTTCTGAACATGCTGAATGTGCCACACTACGGTCGAAGCCCATTCAATACAACTTGCGTGCGAAAACTCCTTGCACTGGTGCATGATGAATGTATTTGGCTGGGGATGAGGATCCAAATTGATGAAATTCTCATTAGAATGATCCATATTTAAACAGGAACGCAACAAATTATAGAGATAACCATAAACAAAGAGATGTAGTGGAAATAATACTTCATTTCATTAATGTAAAATACTGAAATATGCTTACAAACAGGAATGGAAATAAACCAGCTATGGCGATGATAGCTTATCTCTGAGAAGAGATGTGGTGGCTACATGCCTCTGAACTGTCTTATAATGAGGCACAAGGGCCTTTTTAGTATTGAACAATAAGAAAAAACCTAAACAACCAAAACCCTAACCCGAGGATATGTAACACCAAGAGTTTGTGGGCCCCGTTGGGGTGAGTTGGACAACCAACTTCTCGGGGTCACGAATTGGTCATATTATCTTCGTTTGATGCACATGATAGCCTGTTGGAAAGATCTCTCCAAGGAATATGATAGAAAAGATGATTTTCGATAGAAAATTGCTGGTGGTAGATTTCCCAAAAAACGTCGTTTAGGGTCTCAAAACGGCTTTGGAAGTTTAGGACCCGAAAAACTGCTAAAAATAGTAAGTGCTATAATTAAGGAAACTGAAAAACTGAAAGAAGCACTGGTGGGGATCCAAGTGGAATTAGTAGGTGGCCACCAATATCCACTTGGATCATAGAAGAATAACAACGTTGCCATACCAGGGAAGGGACCCTGCAATGAATTCGTGGGTAAAAAAAAGGACAAAGAGATGGCCCAGATGAAAGACAAGTTCAGGTTGGTGAAGAAATCCCATGGCTATGAGATAAATTCTCTCAAAGATCAGGGTGTGTGATTCACCGCACATATCTTAACGGGGAAGATTATGAGGAAGTGTAGGGCCAATGAAGTGCTTGCAACAATGGTAACATTGGCAGAACAGTGCGCGGAAGGAGTCCAGTTCAACTGGGCTTCTTATTTATGCAAGGAGTTTTTTATGGATTGCAAGGAGGCACAAGAAGAAGGCAAGACCTTCCAATATGCTTGGCTGTTGATTCTTATTGTGCTTATTGCATGAAAGGAGCCAAAATATTGTCAATTTCTGAATCTGGAGGTAGATGTGTGCAAATCAGCGAGGTATGCTTTGTTATGGTTTACAAACGAGCCAACCCGAGCAATGGAGAATCGAATATTTTTTGTGTTGATGCAGATGGATTTGCATACAATGGTGAATCAGTATCCCAGACTGTCACCAAGCCTGTACAAGAAGTACTGTCATATAGCAGAGTTTAAGGCAGACTTTCACAGGGCATATGTGAAAGTGATGAAGGGCTCAATAGAGACATGGCATCCATTTCCATATCTAGTGACATAAGATGACCTCCTTGTGATAGTGCAGAGTTGGCCGGAGGAATGGATAACTCCACTTGGTGGAGTGGTTGGAAGAGATGGTGCAGAGAAAGGTACCTTGTAGGGTGCGAGTACAAGTAAGAAACATGTTTTTGAAGAGCCAGAAGAAACAAAAGGAACATGGCGGGAACACGAAGAACACTGCAACGATGAGGAGGTATCAGAAGATTCACCCTTTCTGATAAAGATGCGGCCAATAAAGAAGTAGAAGGCAGATAAGAGAAAGGGCATAGTGCCACTTGTCCTCATTGATGAGATAATAGAGAAAATCTAGGATATTAACACACAGACCTGGGATAAGATTGATGATCGCTGCAAAGTGATCTTGGTTGAGGTGAAATAGGGCATCGTGGAGCTAAAGGTGTTGCCACAAGCAATGAAGCAACCAGAAAAGGTAACCCAATCATCGGAGCAACATAAAATATTGGAAACAAGTTTTAGGATGAGGATGTGCAATGTCGAGCTGAATGTCATTGCATTACCTATTCAAGTGCTACATGAATTTAATCAAGGAATCACCACATAGATGTAGGAATGAGAGAAGCATATGACGCTGGTGAAAGAAAAGGCAGAGACAGATAACACAATAATACAAAATGGGTTGAAGCAAGTGGCCAAAGAAAGGGAGGAAGCAAGGCAGCAATGGGAACAATTGGAGAAGGCCATTGTTGAGACTGTAGTACCGTTCTAGACATGAAAGTTCACGATGATGAAGCACGAACAGAGGAGATCACGAAGCTTGCGCTTGTGATCAAAGACTCAAATAATTCCATCACAAAATTAAAATTCAACTATGAGGTTCATATATCGGAGTTGCAGATAAGATTTCCTCCAAGTACGCCACTAGAGGTTCGGGAGTAGAGACAAAAGGACCTCAACATAGCACTGAAAGGCATATCAGATATGGTGGCAGATTGTGGGAAGTTTCTCGATGATACGATGCATATTTAGACCTCACTATACGAGGATCCAAATTTCATGAAGACAGAGGAGGAATTGTAGGCCAAAAAGAAGCGTTGCGATGAGATCTTGGCAATTGTGAAGACCTTACCAGTCTTGTAGAGATTTTCCAGCATTTCTGAAGGGAAGAACCTCCAAGTACAAATGGATGATCTACGGAGGAAAGCACAAATCTTATAGGTGAGGACTCAACCGTGGCAGGAGGAAGCCCTGCAACTTTCATAGGTAGTGGATGAACGACTGAAGGAATTAAGGGAAGCAGAGCTATTGTAGAAGACCGATGGCCCTACTACAGAAGATTTGTTGAAGGAAGTGCAACAGGAAGAAAATTCGATGGCAGAAACACTCCAACAGTACCACGCAGTATACAACGACATCAAAGCGAAGATCAAGGGTATCGAAGCTGAGTGACTCGAGATGAGTCACAGGTGAGTGTGTGGGGATTGATCTGAAATGGAGAAGATTAGTAATGTTGTGCTAATTACCCATTTAGAATAAAACCCAAGATGCTTATCATTTTATTTTCAAGTGCTTAAGGATTGAATACTTTTTCTTCATTAATTGATTCCCATGAGAGTTTCTTATGTAAATGTTATAAACAATTTAACATAAAAACATATGCTGAACAACATCAAAATAACATCAATGAACATCAAAATACAACACATAACAAGCACATGATAAAGGGGTTCAGAATTGCCAAAACTGCTAGCATTGAATCTTTTTACACCTAAATTGGATAAGAACTAAAGAAGTTATGAATTCTCCGAGTTCTCCCATTATTCATTCCAAAAAATGCTTCAAAATCGGCAAAAAATTACATTTCCGCTCCAAAATCTGCTAATCGAGCGATAAATTCTTTGCACCACGGGCCATATCCTATTGGTAGTATTCGAAATCACAATCGGTGATTTTTGGTAGGTAGAAGGTCTTGTTTACCCTACGGAATGTTGCGATTTCAATATCGTGGACCCATCGATATACTACACTATAGCATAAACAATCATTGCATCCGAGGTCTATTGAATTTCGAAACTCAAATTGTATCGGGGTCGATTCTTGTTGCTGCTGCAATTGTGATATGTGATCACTTCGCATCACAACTCCTAACCTTGTCGGGACCAGGGCGGATTCTGACATGTTCTCCCCTTCACTGATTGCGATTGCGATTTGTGATTGCCTCATCGCATTGCAACCTTGAACTTGTGGGGGGCCGATTTGTAACACCTTTTCTACCTGCAACTTGTGATTCACGATATGTGGGGAATAATGGTAGGCAACCACTTGGTTCCTCCTCATTCCATGAAGACCTTGCCACATCATCCCAATCTTGCCATGTAGGCAAGTCAAACCTAAACTTTGACTTGCTCTAACTTCTGCATACAAACTCATATTTGAGTGCCATTCACACTGTTGGATTCAGAATGACGAACTCTTCAATCTAAAGCTAAGTTTGAGAAGATTATGACACTTTGATTTTTGAGCATAATTCTAAGCACCTGATCACTCCTCTCCACTAGAAGCCTTTTGGACCCCAATAGGATCACTTTCAGTTATTGAACAGATGAGGGTACTGTTCCCTCACGTTCCCCACTTCAATACATTTGGTCTTCGATGGATATTTACCTTTAAGACCACTCAAAGATAATCAATACTTCCGCTTTTAGCTGTCCCTGTCCTTTTGTCAAGTATGGTGTCTTGTTGAAGCACATCAAGAAATTTTGGAGAAAAGTCTTCAATTGGTGGAATCTATATACTTTCTCCTTGATCTTCAATCAAAGGAGGCTCATACAATCTTGAATTTTCAACATTAACAACGAAATAAATTTTCATATATGAAGGCAAATCAAGCTTGAAAGCATTATTACCAATCTTTTACCAACTGTTCGTCCCACAACTTAGTATGTTTGCTATAATATCCTCTTAGAAAATGAATAACTGTCTTGTTAACCACTTCAGTTTGACCACCTATTTGTGGATGGAAGGATGTCCTTTTCTTCAACTTGGTGTCCATCAAGTTCCATATAATTGACCAAAATTCCCAACAAATAAAGAATCATGATAACTTACAATAGAAGTAGGCAATCCAATATGAACCCATACATTTTGAAAGAAAAATTGAGTTGTTTGTTCAGTTGTAATTTTCTTTTTACAAGGCATTAATATGCACATCTTGTTGAACTTATCCACAACTACATGCAAATAATCATGACCTTTCCTTGATAAAGGGAGACCTCCTATAAAATCCATAGAAACACTTTCCCATGGTTGTGAAGGCACTCGAAGTGGTGTGTATAATCATAGTTTCCTATTACTAGGCTTATTGATTGCACACAATGAACAACCTTTGATAAAGCATGACACACTTTCAAGCATACAAGGTCAATAAAAGTACCTCTGGATATTTGCCACTGTTTTACTTACACCAAAATGTCCAACAATAAGAGAAGTGTGCACTTCCCTTGTGACATTTACTCTCTCTCCCTTTCTTGTACCTGATTGCCAAGTGGAATTGTTGTAAAAATCCCATCCAACGAAAGTTCCTTGATTGTTGCAATTGGGTTTGCGATTGCAGATATTGTAGAGGTTGATGATCTGCGTGAATAATGGTTTCTTTTCGCATCAAGTAATGCTTCCATTTCTTCATAGTTTGTACCAATGCATAAAGATCTTTATCATACATAGGATAGTTAATAACAATACCATTAAAAATATCAGTATCGAATGAAATGGGCTTACCATGCTGTAAAAGAATTGCACCCATGGTGTAGTCACTTGCATATGTTTGTATTTCAAATGGTTATTTCAAATCCAACAATACTAAAACTAGGGCTGAACTGATCTTTTGTTTCAAAGCATCGAATGTTTTTTGCTATTTGCCTCCCCACTGGAAGAAAACCTTCATGCTGGTCAACGCATGTAGTGGAGCTGCTATGGAGGAGAAACTGGAAATGAACTTCCCCTAATACTGCGCTGCTCCTAAAAAAATCCTTACTTCTGTAACTGATTTAGTATTGGCCAATTCATAATGACCGAAATTTTAGAGGGGACAATCTTTAGCTCACCTTCTCCAACTATGTGGCTCAAATACACTAAGGAAGTTTTCCTGAATTCACATTTAGACATCTTCAGAAATAATTATTCTTTCTCAAGACATCCAACACTTTCTTAACATGCTTGACATGCTCTTCTCGTGATTTGTCGAATATCAAAATATCATCTAAATAGATAATTATATCAAAATATCATCTAAATAGACAATTACAAACTAATCAAGAAATGATCTTAAATCATCATTTATAACTCATGAATGTAGCTGGAGCACTGCAAAGATCGAAAGGCACAACCAACCACTCAAACAATCCATGTTTGGTTTTTAAAGCAGTCTTCCATATGTCCTCCTCAACTATTCTTACTTGGTGATATCCACTTGTCAAGTCTAATTTAGTGAAATACTTTTCATTTTTCAACTGATCTAGCAAATCCTCTATTTTGGGCAGTGGGTATCGATTCTTTATTGTAATCTTATTTAAAGCTCGATAATCTACACACATGTGCCAAGTTCCATCTTTCTTGGGTACCAATACAATTGGTGAACCACATGGTGAAGTAGAGTGTTGGGTCTCTATAATATTAGTGATTACCCCATTACTATTGTAGTTGTATCCCTTATTACAGTGCCCCATAGAATCCCTCTATTGTTATTTTTGTGGCTTTATATTATTATTGTTAGGTCGGCTGGATTATATTGTGACTCCTTAGACTCCTATATATAGAAAGGAGGTTTTGTCATTTGAATCATCCAAGAATTGTTCATTTGTGCAATGTGAAGGAGGTTGCCCCCTCAAAGAGGCTGCATTCTAAGGCATTCAACTATCTTTTCTATCTTTTTGTGAGTTGGTTTCATAACATTTGGTATCAGAGCTTTGGATTCTAGGGTTTCCCTGCTCCAATTAGGTCATTGTGGAATTTTCGCTATAAAGTTTTTTTTGCGATGTTTCAGAAGCTAAAAAAAACCCATTTGAGAAGAAATCGCGTTGAACCTCGAGTCCAAATTTCAGAGCTTTTTACACTATATTTGCAGAGATATGATCGAAGGAAGTTGGTTTTTTTGCAGACTCCTAAATTACATTCCAAATAGGTGACTTGGGGAAAATTGTCATAACATTTTCTCTGAGCATTAGATTGCAATTTCATCAGAAGGTATAGAAAGAGGATGGACTTTGGTTTCTTGTATATATTTTTTAGATCCAAAGGACGAAATAGTGACTCGTGGCACGTCATACAAGTTTGCTCTACTAAACTAGTCTATAATCAGGTCACTGTGGGAGATTTCGCATAACTCTTCCTTGGAAAATCCAATTTGGATCAGACTGGTGGCATTGGAAAGAGGACATAGAGGGCTACTACAGGTCTTAATTTTAGAACTGGGTGATCGGAAAGTACAGAGATACGTCAGAGGCAATATCGAGCTCCTACAAAGTGAAAAAAGGTGTATAGATTTTTTTAAATTTTTGCTTAAGCTTGGTTTGAAAATTTATTTTGAAGGAATTCAAAGGGCATAGTAGAGAATTATTATCGGTAACTGATGCCCCAAGGAAATAAAATGCAAACACCTAGTAAGCAACCTGAAAGCTCTAGCATGCCTCATGAAGAAGAGGAAGAAATGCTACATGATATATCAATATTACAAGACCAAGTGCAACAAGTGTCACTTGCACAAAAGCTAACAGAAGCTAAGATAAATGGCGTGGAATCTAAGATGGACGATTTGAAGACAGATTTGAAGAGAGACATGGCAGATTTGAAGATAGAATTGAAGACAAACATGGCAGATTTGAAGACAAATTTGACAAATTTTCTACAAGAAATACTTACTAATGGTGAAAAGGTAGTAAAGGAAACTCATGATGCGAACAAAAGAAATGTTAATCATGATTTCATAGACTCTAATGTGGGATCGAAGACCCACCATATTCCAAAAATCGAGGAAGTTTGATGCAAAGGATCCTGCCACATGGATATTACAGATGGAGCAGTTCTTCGATCTCAATAATGTGCAAAACACACAAAAGGTACGTATGGCAACTTTATATTTGGAACCAAATCAGTTTGTATGGTATCAATGGATTTGCTCTCGTAAAAAATTTATCACTTGGGCAATTTTTACCAAGAATTGATAACACATTATGAGGATACAAAAAGCAACACTTTTTTTAGCCAATTGATAAGTCTCAAACAAAAGGGTTCAATAATGGAGCACATTGAGGAGTTCCAAAAATTGAACATAAGGGTAAAAGATATTCCAGAGGAGCATAGGATTGATGTGTTCATAGGGTCTTTAAAGGATAATATCCAACATGATGTTCGCCTTTGGGAACCTGATTCATTAGACAAGGCATTCAGGTTAGCAAGAAAAATGGAAAGCAAAATTATGGCAACCAGGAAGCATACCACTCACAACTATAAAGATGGAAGTGTTGTTGCCCCTAGTCTTCCACAACCTATAAGGTTGATAGCACAACAATTGGAAGAAAAAAGAGCAAAGGGCTTTGTTACAGTTGTGATAGAAAATACACTAAAGGTCATAAGTGTGCTGAGAAAGAAATTATCTACATAGATGTGAAGAGAAGAAGAAAAGGGAGCAAGAACAAGCCAAAAGAAGAGGATATAACTCCAGGAACAAAGCCTAGATGAAGAACCAAATGAATCTGACGAATACTTGTAATGCATTGGCGGGAATTAATACCACTCCCAAAACCAAATCCAAGATAGAAAGGACAAATCAAGAAGAAAAAGGTAATAGTGTTGATTGATTCAGGAAGTACCCACAATTTTATTCATTGTAAGATAGCAAAAGATTGAATTGCTTCCTATATCCAGCACCAGAGTGTCAAGTGATGGTTGCAAATGGAGGAACAATAAATTGCTCTGGAAAGTGCCATAATATCAAGCTATCCATGGGAGAATATGTATTGACTAGCCCAATGCTTTCCATTCAAATGGGAGGTGCTGATGTTGTACTAGGAGTCCAATGGCTACAATCCTTGGGTACAATAGCTTTTAATTTTCAAGAACTTTTCATGAAATTTTTGTGGAAGGAAAGGAAGTGAATTAAGGGATATTGCAGGGAAACCAGGAAAGATAATCAGCTCTAATGGTATGACAAAGCTTCTAAAAAAGGAAAAAAGAGGTGTAATTGCACAATTATGTTCACTAGATGTTTCCACATCGAATCATCTATTTCTCTAGATCTCCAAAAAGTCATGGATAATCATTCCAAGGTATTTGAGACTCCTAAAGGTCTCCCACATGTGCATGATCATGATCATGCTATTAATCTAATTCCAAGAAGTGTTCCTCCAAAAACATCAGGCCGCACAGATATCCCTATGTCCAAAAAACTGAAATTGAACGTATGGTTGCAGAAATGCTAGAGGCTGGTATAATTCAACCGAGTCAAAGTTCTTTCTCTGCTCCAGTAGTATTGGTGCACAAGAAGATGGATCATGGCACATGTGTCCAGATTATAGGGAGCTCAACAAGCTCACTATTAAAGATAAGTTTCCCATTCCTATCATTGATGAATTACTGGATGAATTGCATGGATCAATTTACTTCACCAAGTTGGATCTTCGTCCAGGATATCATCAAATCAAAATGAAGATTGAAGACATTCTGAAAAAAGCATTTAGAACTCATGAGGGTCATTATGAATTTTTGGTCATGCCTTTTGGCCTTACCAATGCACCTTCAACATTTCAAGGTTTGATGAATTCAATTTTCAAACCATTCTTAGAAAATTTGTGTTAGTATTTTTTGATGATATACTAATCTACAGCAAGTCTTGGAAGGATCATGTTGAACATGTTGACAGGGTGCTACAACTATTGGAGGAGAAACAATTATATGCAAAAAGATCTAAATGCTTCTTTGGAGTCCAAGAGGTGGAATATCTGGGTCATATTGTATCTCATGAAGGAGTTAAGGTAGACCCTAGCAAAATTAAAGCCATTAAGGAATGGAAAATCCCCACATCCATAAAGCATCTGCGAGGATTTCTCGGGTTGACAGGGTATTATCGCAAGTTTGTTAAGAATTATGGAAGAATAGCAGCACCTCTAACAACATTATTGAAGAAAGATGCATTTTCATGGACTCCGGAAGCAACAAAGGCCTTTGAACATCTTAAAGAGGCAATGTGCCAAGCACCAGTCTTAGGTACACTGGACTTCACAAAAGCCTTTATTGTGGAATGTGATGCTTCAGGAAATGGAATTGGTGCTATTCTAATGCAAGATGAAAGACCCATTGCTTTTGAAAGTCGTCCAATCAAGGGAAAGTTTTTACACAAAGGTATTTATGAGAAGGAAATGTTGGCAATACTCCATGCACTTAAGAAATGGTGACCCTACCTAATGGGAAGACACTTCAAGGTAAAAACGGATCATGATAGCCTTAAATAACTTTTAGAACAAAGATTATCCTGAAGAGCAACAAAAGTGGGTCACAAAGATGTTGGGTTATGACTTTGAAATCATCTACAAAAAAGGGAAGCAAAATGTGGTGGCAGATGCACTCTCAAGAAAGGATGAGGATGTGGAAGCATTTTTGTGTGCCATTTCTATTATCCAACTAGATTGGATAAATGAAGCAAGGGAGAAATGGAAGAATGATGAAGAAGTGTGGGCACTTATTTGAAAGTTACAACAAAATTCCAGTAGGTCGGATACATTTAGCTGGAAAAATGATTCATTATGGTACAAAGATCGCTTATACCTCAGTAAGAATTCCCAGCTAAAACAAAAGATTCTTATGGAATTGCACACTTCTCCCTTAGGAGGTTACTTGGGATTTTTAAAAACTTACCATAGGGTTAAGAAGGAATTTTTTTGGAGGGCCTTAAATCAGATATTCAATATTTTGTGGCGGAATGTTTGGTTTGCCAGCAAAATAAAGTTGAAACAATTAAGACACTGGGTCTATTACAACCTTTATCAATTCCAAGCCAATGTTGGGAGGAGGTTTCAATGGATTTTATCACAGGTTTACCCAAGTCTAAGGGAAAGAGTGTCATCATGGTGGTAGTTGAAAGACTTACCAAGTATGCAGACTTTTGTGCATTATCGCATCAATTTAAAGCCAGTACAGTTTCTAGTGCATTTATGGAAACAATTCAAAAGCTACATGGAAACCCAAAGATCATTGTAAGTGACAGAGATCCCATTTTCACTAGAAATTTTTGGACATAATTATTTTCTTGTCTTGGTACTCAGTTAGCTCATAGCTCATCTTATCATCCTCAATTTGATGGGCAAACTGAGATAGTAAACAAATGTTTGGAAGGATACCTTCATTGCTTTGTATCTGATAAACAAACACAATGGGTCAAATGGTTGCCTCTGGATGAATGGTTGTATAACACTTCCTTCCATACAACGACAAAAATGACCCCTTTTATGGTTCTTTATGGGTATCAACCACCACCCATCACATCATATTTAAGAGAAAATTCTAAGGTTCAAGCAGTGGAACATCACATCGAACATCAACAACAAGTCCTCCAACTCTTAAAGGATAACCTTGTTTTGGCACATAATAGAATGAAACAACAGGCAGATCAACATCGCAGCGAAAGAAGTTTTGTTGTAGGTGATTGGGTATTTCTACGGCTACAATCATATAAGAAAATGTCCCTCAAGCAAGCTAAGAAGGATAATAAATTATCACCAAAGTATTATGGTCCATACAAGGTGTTGCAAAAGATTGGTACTATGGCATACAAATTGGAGCTTCCTGCAGCTTCTCGATTGCACCCAGTTTTCCATGTTTCATGTTTAAAGAAGGTTAGAGGCGACAAGCTCCCAGTTCAAACAATATTGCAAGAACTTGACGAGGAAGGAAAAATTATATTGGAACCGGAAGCAGTCACAGAAACAAGATCTCGACAGCTACAAAATCGATCAATTTCGCAGTATCTTATCAAGTGGAAGAACTTAGCTACGGAAGATTCCACATGGGAGGATGAGAATTTTATACAGAAGTATCCAGAACTACTCAAGTGTTGAGGACAACACTTTTTTTGAAGGAGAGGGGCATGTAGGGTCCCTATAATACTAGTGATTACCCCATTACTAGGGTAGTTGTACCCCTTATTAATATTGTTGTGCCCCTATTGCCCCCATATTGTTATTACTAGACCTCTAAACAGTGTGCGTTATGTTCCAATGCGTTGTTAGATTCATTCAGTTCATTTTAAAGTTGATCTTGGATTATGTTTTAGTTTTCAGGCCTTACCGTATGCAATGTCTAAAAATTTCCTAAATGCAAGCTATATGCCACAGTATATCATTTTATTCGAGGAATGCTAACTATAAGAGAGTTGGGAGCTTTCACACAAACAAAATGATCATAAAACAACCAACGATATCTCTAATGCAGCTAATGGAAATTAAAAAGCTTTTCTTCAAAGTCACTAATCACTAATAACAACGAAAAGCTCTAATTCACATTAACTAATGAAAAGCAAAAGAGTTTGTTTGTTTGTTTGTTTGTTTTTTTTTTTTTGTTGTTTGTTTGTTTGTTTGTTGTTGTTGTGTTGTTGTTGTTGTTTTTTTTTTTTTTTTTTTAGTTGTTTTTGTTGGTTGTTGTTGTTGTTTTTTTTTTTTTTTTAAGTTAAGGGCAAGATGCACCAAACAAACTTTGAGAAATGATAATAAGAGAGCAAAAACAAGCAAATTTCACTCAATGCAAGCACAATCAGATCCCTGAATTGACAAAGCAATCCTTCAACACCGAGAAAAATCCCAAAGACGCAAATGAGCCATGTAATCTAGGCCCAAAGCGAAACAAGGCGGAGTTCAAGTGAAAAAAGAGGTAGTTCACTCAAACAACGCAATGAAATGATTGACACCCACTAAACGAGTGCAAGGGAGCAATCAGAAAGTCAACTGGACCAATAAAAGACCAAAAACTCCTAAGGAAGGCTCGACACACAAAGCCACTAGATGCCCTAGGGCTAAAAACGTGGAATCGATAGAAAATGGAAAACAACCAAAGGATGAACGTTAAAACCAGTCAAACAGGACTCCAACACACTCAAGCAATCGAGAAAATGTATCCAAAACAAAGACCAAGCTCAGAAGGCTTAAAATCAAGCAAACTTTAGCGGTTCCTAGGCCTGGCGCGACTATCACGCTGAAACTAGCACCTTTTAAGGATTGGCGCGAGTGGTATATTGACAACTAGCGCCAATTGGCACGACCGTTATGCAAAAAAGCGCGCCAATCAAGTTTGTTGTGCCAAAATGAAAAATAAGCAATCCAAAACCAGGCCAACGATAACCAAGTAAACCAAGAAGCAAAAACAGCAAAAGAAACCAGCCCAAAAGGCCGACCAAGCAAGCAAAAAATCAAGAAACAACCAAAAAGGCAAGACAAGCTCCCCAGTGGAGTCGCCAAATTGTTGAGGAGGTAAATCCCCTCTGCGGACAGAGGCGATCCCTACTAGCCCAGACCGGGTCTAGCAACAATCATCAAATGCTATAGCGCAAGTTCCTAATTGCAAATTAACAGACCAGCGATGAAGGCCTGCCTGGATTCCAACGCTATTGTTTGTAGGAGAGGTGATGCTCTCGTTCCTTTGCTCCAGCGGATGACAATCCTCACGATCTCCGTGAAAGGACACCTACACATACAAGGAACAACACAAACACAAGCATAAAATCTGGTATATGCAACTATATGTCAGTCAAAAAAGACATAACTCATCATCATCACAAATAATAACAAGAGTGGAACCATAACCAATAGTCGTTCATTAATAATTAATCAAAGGGGATTACAACCAATGTTCTGACGCTGGATTCTCCTTTGGCGGGTAGTCAACAGCACATGTCTCGCAAAGCCTGTTGGGAATAAGGACAAGCCTCTCTCTTTGGATCTTGGATAATAATCTCCTTGCTTGGATTTGGCCTTATGGGAATCAAGAAGGCTCTTGCAGCATGAAGCTTTTGGGAATTTGGAATTCTGAATCTCTAGAACTAGCTTGCAAAGGAAAATGGGCAAGCTTTTATAGATGGAGGAAGGGGAGTTGGGATGATAACCAATAATCATGGGATTGGCCATATCATCAAGGAAGCTTCCATGAGATGTGGCAAACCACTTCCTCTCTGTGGAAATCCATAGCCAAACCACCCAACTCAAGATAGATAGCAGTCCAGGAATTTGTTAGGACGAAACTTCCATTGTTTATTTGTTAAAAAACACCTCTGATTATGGTTGGCGCAGGTGCGACTCTATGACAGAGCACCAATTGGCACGCCCTCTTTGGAGGATTTGCCCCCTTGGCGTGAGGGCTGCACTATGGAACCGCGCCAATGGAAAAAGAGCTATTTTTAGGGTTTTCCAGCAGGAGACGTATTTAGGGCAAATAAAGCTCATGTTCAGCGGAATGCAATGCAAGTGTTTGTAGGCCATGTCACTTCTCATAGGTCCCAGAATGAGTCCTCCAAGATGCGGGAGAGGGGTAGCAGGGACGGTGACAAATTGTTGTGTAACAAGAATATAATACTAATTTTTTATTGTGTTGCTCCAAACCTACTTTCTCATTTTTGCCGTGAGTAAATATTATTCATAAGTCTCTAAAATAGCTCTGCAGTGTGCGAAATCCAAGTCTATGAAATAGCTTCGCAGTTCGCGAAGGTAGCTGCATGAAATCAGCTCCACGGTGCACGAAGGTAGCTGCGTGAAATCAGCTCCACGGTGTGCGAAGCTAGTTTCGCAAAAGTAGCTTCGCAAAAGTCAATGACCTTTGCCCCTCCGCAAAAATTAAATTTCCTAAATATTTTTTAGCATGGTATTAGAGCGGGTTAAACTCTGTTAGTGTAAAAAAAAAAGTGTTTTTACTAACAGTGAAAATTGTTTTGAGCGCGGATTGTTTTTTAGAATATTTAACAGCAGGTAGAAAGTTTTTTTTTTACGCTCAGAAATGGCAACATCAAGCACAAGCTTGACTAATCCTCAAATACCTCAGTTTAATGGAAAAAAATTATGATTATTGGGCTATTACAATGAAGACCCTGTTTTCTTCTCAAGACATTTGGGATTTGGTGGAGAATGGTTTTCAAGAACCATAAGATGCAACAACATACAATGCCTTATCTCAACAAGAAAAGGATTTGTTAAGGGACAACAGGAAGAAGGATTCAAAAGCCCTATTTTATATTTTCCAAGCAATTCATGAAATTATTTTCCCAAGGGTTGCAGTAGCAACGAAGTCCAAGCAAGCATGGGACACCATCCAGACAGCCTACCAAGGCATGGAAAAAGTCAAGACAACAAAGCTGCAAATGTTGAGGAGAGATTTTGAAACACTTTGTATGAAAGAGTCTGAGAATATAGACTCGTTTTTTACACATGTAAGTGGGTTGGTTACTCAAATCAGGTCTCATGGTGAGACACTTGAGGAAATAAGAATAGTTGAGAAAGTTTTGAGAAGTTTCCCAGCAAGGTTTGAGGCCATTGTTGTGGCGACAAAGGATCTCTCATAGTTCTTAGTGGATGAGCTTAATGCATCACTGATTTCTCATGAACATGGATTGAATAGAGCAGCAAGCTCCTCATTGGAGCATGCCTTCAAGACACAAGTATCATTTGGTCAAGGTCGAGGCAAAGGAAGATCATATGCTAGAGGAAGAGGAAGAAGCCCACATAGAGGTGGAAGAATCAACCCTTCAAGCTCAAATGGAAGAGGCAGCAATCAAAGTCCAAGTCAAGGCCCAAGCCAAAATCAAGCATAAGGTCAAAGGTATGATAAATCTCAAGTCTAATGTCATTACTGTAAGAAGTATGGTCATTATGCAAATGAATGTAGAAAGAAGCAATATGACATTAGTAACAAACGAAGTGTAAATTTCACAAGAGAAAATCATAGCCATGATAGCATGTTTTTAGCTTGTAATGTAGCACAAGGAAAATAGAGTGATATATGATATCTAGATTCAAGGTGAAGCAACCACATGTTAGGAAACATAAAAATGTTTTCCAATCTAGATGAAAGTGTGAAATATGAAGTGACATTAGGGACTGATAGCAAAGTATATGTCATGGGAAAAGGAAGAGTTAATATCCTAACAAAGAAGGGGGAGAATAAATACATCTCAAATGTTTACTTTGTCCCCGGTTTGAAACATAATCTCATGAGCATTGGACAGCTCATGTAGAAAGGCTACAATGTCTTCTTCAAAAATGATGTGTGCACAATTTTGGATAGGCCTCCAAGCAGACAACTGATTGCAAAGGTTCAGATGACAAACAATAGAATGTTTCCCCTAAAGATAAGATCAGATTTGAAAGAAGGTGCACAAGCACAATTATCAATGAAATCACAAGAGGATGGAAGAAAAGAGGCAGATGTCACACAAGTAAACTTTCAAGCAGAGGTAAAAGATGAAAACTGGTTATGGCACATGAGATTTGGACATCTCAACTTTGGAGGTTTGAATTTGCTGCATAGGAAAGACATGGTGAGGGGTTTACCACTCATAGAAAAACCAGACAGCATATGTGAAGGATTTATCTTGGGCAAGCAACATAGAGAGACATTTCCAGCAAGAAAATCAGTGAGGGCAAAGGCACCTTTGGAGATTGTCCACTCAGATTTATGTGGACCAATACAGACACCATCAATTGGTGGCAGTCACTATGTATTGACTTTCATAGATGACTACACAAGGAAGACATGGGTCTTTCTCCTAAAACAAAACATTGAAGTGTTTGAGTGCTTTTGCCAATACAAGGCTCTTGTTGAGAAGCAAAGCGGATACTACATCAAAGTCCTCAGGACTGACAGAGGTGGTGAATATATCTCAAATGATTTCCTTCGATTTTGCAGGGAGCATGGATATTCACAAGAAGTTTACAACAAGGTATACACCTCAGCAAAATGGTGTGGCAGAAAGGAAGAATAGGACCATTATGGAGATAGCAAGGAGTATGTTGAAGGCAAAGCATTTTCCAAATGACTATTAAGCTGAAGCTGTCGCTTGTGCAGCGTATATCTTGAATAGATGTCCAAACAAAAGCGTCCAGAACATTGTTCCTAAAGAGCCATGGAGTGGAAGAAAACAAAATGTCACTCACATAAGAGTTTTTGGATGTGTGGTGTATGCACATGTCCCTGATGAGTTAAGGAAGAATTTGGACAACAAGGGGGAGAAATGTATATTTGTTGGATACGGTAATGAATCCAAGGCATACAAGCTCTACAATCCATTAACCAAGAAAATCATAATCAGCAGAGATGTGCAGTTCATAGAAGAGGAAGCATGGGATGGAAGTTTAGAAAAGACAGTCAATGTCAAAGCATGCATACCACATGAGGACAGAGAGGAATTAACATCAGCAAGTAATTCCTCAACTATGACTCCCTCTACTGTTATTCAAGCGCGGCAAAGCAGGTAGCAAGCAACGCCATCAACAAATAATAAGACAGTTTCATGCAGCCAAGCAAGTGCTTCTCCAAGCACATCGTGAAGCGTGACACCAAGTGACATGTCAAGCCCATCTTCAGCAAGCACAAGAAGGCCAAAATTCATAAATTTAAATGAAATTTATGGGCAAGATGAAGTTGATAGTGGCGTAGGTCTGAATTCCTTATTTCTATTATTTTGTCATGTAGATGACCCAATCTACTTGGAAGATGCAGTTAAAGAAGAAAAATGGGTTGCGACAATAGAGGAAGAAATAGAAGCAATAGAAAGGAATGACACATGGGAGTTAGTGAGCCTTCCAAATAGAAAACATGTCATTGGAGTGAAGTGGGTCTTAAGACCAAAAGCAACATTGAGGGAAAGATTGAAAGGCACAAAGCAAGGCTAGTTGTCAAAGGATACAAGCAGTAGCATGGAAGAGATTACGTGGAGACGTTCGTACCAGTCACACGGATGGAGACAGTGTGCACAGTAGTGGCGGTTGTCGCGCAGCATAAATGGACAGTGTATCAGATGGACGTAAAATTAGAGTTCTTGAATGGAGTGCTGAAAGAGGAAATGTATGTCGCACAACCGCATGGTTATAAGGTTGAAGGCCAAGAAGACAAAGTGTATCAGTTGAAGAAAGTTCTTTATGGATTGAAGCAAGCACCGCGCGCATGGTACATCAGGATATATGCTTACTTGTTGGAGAATGGTTTCGACAAATGTGACGGTGAGCATACTCTCTATATCAAAGAGAGCAAAGGTAAGATTCTCATTGTTGTCTTATATGTAGATGATTTTATTTTTACAGGTAGTGATGATTTCCTCATCGTTGATTTCTTTTTTTGCTTAAGCAAGAGACGGTCCTTCTATTAACTTAGGAAAAAAATATTTTACACATGTCACAACAAATTCCCAGAGGCACAAACTCCTTCAAAGGGGAGTGAAAAAACCCAATGTACCCAACAAAATCCTCCAAAAATCAGACAAAGATAGGGCCTAGACTACCCTGGAACAAAGAATGGGCCAGTGGATTCGAGGTCCGCTCCCCAAAACCGATCGAAGAATAGTCTTCAAACAATCCGACAGTCAAGAAATGACCCACTCAGGGGCGAAGTCACCAAGAAACCCTAAAGTTTTCCCATCAGCGCTGACCGTTGATCTTCTTTTCCTGATCCAATGGCTGGAGTCCATATCGTGCGGCCTAAGAAGCCCACTGAATACCTCGTGATGAAGACGGTTTTCTTTTTCGGTCCTTCACCACGTGTTGCTTCCTGAATGGAATCGCTAGCTTTTCCTTAAAACCGTCTTTGGTTTGGAAGGTGCTCAATGAAGGTGGGAAACCATTAGTAGTTTTATCTTTTCGGCCCCACCAACATGCACACTAAAAGGTGGTTTTTGGTCTTCCCTCTCCAAATCCTGGCCACAGAGCAAATCGGACCCCACACCTGCACATTAAAAACCTTAAAGTTGCACGATCAATGCTGACCATTGATTTGTTCCTTTTGATCCAACAGTTGGAGTCCATATCGCGTGGCTTAAAAAGCCCATTGAATATCGCGCGATGAAGGCGGTTTTCTCTATCGGTCCTCTGCCACATGTTGATTCCTGAGTGGAATCGCTGGTTTTTCCTGAAAACCATCTTTGATTTGGAAGGCGTCCGATGAAGGTGGGAAACCGTTAGTGGTTTTATCTTTTCGGCCCCACCAACATACACCCCAAAAGGTGGTCGTTGATCTTCCCTCTCCAGATCTGACAGCCACAGATCAAATCGGAACCCACACCTGCACACTAAAAACCTTAAAGTTGCACGATCAACGCTAATCGTTGATCTGTTCCTTTTGATCCAACGGTTGGAGTTCATATTGCGCGGCTTAAAAAGCCCATTGAATATTGCGTGATGAAGGCGGTTTGCTTTATCAGTCCTCTGCCACGTGTTGATTCCTGAGTGGAATCACTAGCTTTTCTTTAAAACCGTCTTTGGTTTGGAAGGCGCCCGATGAAGGTGGTAAACCATTAGTGGTTTTATTCTGTCGGCCCCACCAACCTGCACACCAAAAGGTGGTCGTTGATCTGCCCTCTCTAGATCTGACGACCACAAACCAAAATGGACCGAACAACTACTCACGAAATACCCAGCGATGAAGGCAGTAATCACTGTCCAACCATCTCCACGCGTCGCCTTCTGAATGGTATCGCTTGTCTTTCGGGAAAACTTCTCCTAGGTCAAAGGTTCTGAGCAATTTTGACCCCAATAATTCCTTCCATTGACTACTTTGTCTTCCGTGGAAACATTCCTCCTGTGACCAATTATCTTTTGTCCCGATAACCTACTGTGCATCTCCGCTATTAGGCCTTTTGAAGTGAGCTTATCTATCATTATCATGGAGTAAAATTTTGTCTCTTGATTTTTCCTAATACTGCTATCGGTCACTAAGGGCCCTGAATGAGCATCCCTCCTTCAACCTGTCATCCGTTATCTCCTCCAACCAGAAACACCAATCGATATGCTTGTTACGTACCCCCTCATTGGCAAGCCAGTCTGCAACTTTGTTGGCTTCCCTTTGAACATGCACCAACCTAAGAGTTCTCAGCATTCTTAGGTGTGCTTGAATTCTTTGGTAGACTTGCAGAAGCCACCAGTGTTCTGAGATTTTCTCTAGAGCAACGCCAGCATTTATCCTCTTCAATGAGTTAATGACTAATTCCGAGTCTGCCTCAATGATGACATTGTGAATGATGTACTTGAGCAGTATTTCCAGGCATAATTCCAACGCCATGAACTCAGCCATATTGTTCGTTGCTTTTCCTAGATAACTGTGGAAGATGACTTGTATGTTTCCTTCCTCATCTCTCAAGACCCCTCCATATCCTGCTTCTTCCAGATTCCCTTTTGATGCCCCATCTATGTTAAATTCTAAAAAGCCATGAGAAGGGGGTTTCCATGAAAACTTTTCTGCTAAGGTATTCTTATTGATCTGCACAGAACTCAGAGGGGGATGAACCTTGAGCTCTAACTTCTCCAATATTCTGGCCTCTCTTTGTCTGAGGGGTTGTCAGTAGCTACCCCTCCCAGTATATCAACAGTCTCTTTGAGTTGTTTAAGGATTAGCTTAAGGACGCTGCTCACCGGACTCACTTTTTCCTTGAAAATCATGTCGTTGCGCTCCTTCCAGATATTCCAGATTATGAATCCTAGGGTCAGCATCCAGGCGCAGTTAATGATCTCATTATCTGAAAAAAAATAAAAAAAAAATAAAAAAAATAAATATAAATAAATAAATAAATAAAATAATAATTAAAAATAATAATAAAATAAAAAATAATAAAATACAATAAAATAAAAATAAAATAAATAAATATAAAATAAAATAAAATAAAATAAAAATAAATAAAAATAAAATATATAAAAAATAAAATAAATAAAAATAAAAATAAAAAATTAAAAATAAACATAAAATAAAAAAATAAAAAAATAAAAAAAATAAAAATAAAAAAAAAATAAAAAAAAAATAAAAAAAAAAAAAAAAATAAAAAAATTCCACCAATTCTTCAAAGTAGTAATGATGTCATTTACATTTCTGTCTGTCTGCTCGAAGACTTCTCCCACCCAATTCCAAAGTATTATAGTGAAAGTGCATCTATTCAAGAGATGATTTGTAGTTTCTTCTTGTTGTCTACATAAGTGACATCTTGAGGGGCCAACAAAGCCTCTTTTTCTTAGGTTATCCCATGTCAGAATCTTGCCCTGTTGAACCAGCCACTTAAACAGTTTGACTTTCATCCAATGAGGATTTTCCCAAATTTCTTTCCACGTCTTATCAGTGTTTGGAAGGTTAAGCCCTGAATCTATCCTTTTGGCTTCCTTAAGGTTGAAGAGACCTGCCTTGTTCTTTCCCCATCTTAGTTGATCATTCAAGTTTGAGTTTAAGATTTGTCTCTTGTCTAAAAGACCTTTAAGGGCTATAGCTTGAGTATGCAGCATGTCCATTCCACTGTAATCTAGAAGTTTCCATGTTCTCCCTTTCTCATTGTTCCTTGATTGGTCCCAATAGTCACTTACCCACCTGAATCCTTTGTTGATGGTATTGGTGTGAATGTCTGCTAATTCTTCACTTCGTAGATTGTCCTCCTGCTGCCAATTATCCTCCCAGAACCAAGATAGGTTACAATTTCTTATCTCCCAGAAACTGTGATTTTGGACTAGGGCCCTGTTTTCCCATGCCCTATTCCAAATTGCAGAACCTTTTACTTGTTATATCAATTCTGATTAGATTATTCTCCTGCCATTCTCTAGCATATTTTTGCTTCCAAATTTTTGCCCAGGGGACTTCTATTTCTTTTAACCATCTCCACCAGATTTTGGCACCAAGAACTCTGTTAAGAATGCCTGGTTCATGAAGACCCAAGCCACCATGGGACTTAGGTTTTCATACTACGTCCCATGCCATAAGGGCCCATTTCTTCTTTTCTTCACCTTTCCCCTAGGGAAAGTCTCTCTGAATGTTTCTTATATTAGTAATTACACCAATTGGTGATGGAATGGCAGATAGCATATAGATAGGGATGCTTTGGAGATAGCCTTAGTGAGAATCAGTCTCCCTGCTAGATTTAGTGCTCTATTTGTCCATTTACTAATCTTATCTTTTAGCTTATTAAGAACAGGCTCCCAGATATTCTTGTGTAGCGGTTTGTCAGTGAGAGGAACTCCCACGTACTTTGCAGGCAGTGACTCCCTTTGAAAGCCCAAAATTCTGGAAAGATTTCTTTATATATATCCGTATTGAAAAAGAAAATCTTTGATTTAGTAAGACTTAACTCTGTGTCGGTTGCCCTAGCAAACTCACTCAGAATCTGTTTGAATGCTTTGGCTTCCTTGACAGTGGGTGTGCCTTGAAGCATAGTATTATCCACAAATTTCTGATGTGTCACCGTGTCCCCGCCTTGAGTGAGTCTCAGACCCTGAATTCTACCTTCCTCCTTAGAAGCTCTGATTTCTCTCCCTAACCCTTCCATCATTAGAATGAAAAGGAAAGGAGAAAGAGGATCTCCTTGCCTAAGACCTCTAAAAGGCTTGAAGGTTTTGGAAGGAGAGCCATTGAGAAGAATTGAACAGCTGGCGGTGGTAATTAGCGCCATAACCCATTTAATCCAATTGTAATCAAAGTCGTAGGCTTTTAATATTGCTCTTATGTACGACCAGCTAAGTTTGTCATATGCCTTTGCTATGTCCAGTTGCATTATCATTCCTGCCTGTTGGTTGGTAATGAGTGAATGAACCATTTCATGTGCTTGAATTATATTATCTAGAATTTGTCTTCCTTCCACATATCTCGTTTGCTCCTCTGACACTAGGGTTGGGAGGAGTGGTTTACACTGGTTGGCAATGACTTTGGATATAATTTTGTATATTACATTGCATAATGCTATAGGTCTAAATCTGTTTAGAGAGGTGGCCTTTTCCTGTTTGGGGATTAAGGCTATGAAATATTTATTAAGTGCCTTTAAGGCTGTCTTAAATTTTCGAGAGTCTTCCACAACCTCTAGGATGTCCTGTTTCACTATCATCCAACAAGCTTTGAAAAATTCCACATTAAATCCATCTGAGCCTTGTGCTTTCCCATTTTGCATCTCTTTCACGACTTCCTCAATTTCTTCCTTTGTTACTGTTCTGTTGAGATTGTAATCATCTTCTCTTGTAACCAATTTAGGAATGTACTGAGTAAATCTTTTCGTAAACTGGTACTTGTCTTCTGAGGTTTCCTCAGCAATTTTCTAAAAATGCTGGAGTAGAACCTTCTCCATCTCTTCATGAGTGTTTCTCTCTATTCCATGCTGATCTTTAAGTTTCACAATTCTATTGTTGTTTTTGTGAGCTATGGTGGATCTGTGAAAGAATTTGGTGTTTCTCTCCCCTTCTTTAATCCATTGTACTCTGGATTTCTGTCTCCAGAATATTTCCTTTTTAAGACATTTGTTGTCCCACTCCTGCTAGAGTAACTCTGCCATCTCTTTCCTTTCATCTGTATAACCTTCTGTGATAAGAATCTGGTTTATTTCCTTTAGTTTCTTTTCCACATCTCCTTTAGCTTTGAAGATGTTACCAAATTCCTTTTTATTCCACTCTTTTAGTCTGCCTTTAATGTGTTTGAGCCTGCAATGTAGAAGGAACATCTTTGTACCTTGAAGGTGAAGCTCTTCCTTCCACCATTTTTCAATGTTTGTGAGGAAATTTGAATGTGTGAGCCAAGCGTTCTCAAATCTGAAGGGGGTTTTCCTTGGCTTACCAAAAAGAGAAGATTCCAATTAGAAAGGCCAGTGATCTGAACCCCCAAAAGGTAGTATGAGTGTAGTAACATTGCTTCCCCTGAGAAGAAGTTCCTCTGAAACAATAAATCTATCCAATTTTGAGGCTACTTGCGTAGGGCCCCCTCTTTTGTTATTCCAAGTGAAGATTCCATTGCTTGTTTCCATATCAACCAATTTCATATTGGTGATGAAGTTCTGGAAGGCAACTGAGTCTCTACCGAGTGTTCTAGTACCTCCTTGCTTCTCCAGGAGTGATTTTGTTATGTTAAAATCACCTCCAAGAATCCAGGGTAGAGCTGATATCTCTTCTTCATATCCTCTAGGGTTGTGAAGAGTCGAAGTTTTTCCTCCATTGGTTGTGGACCATAGACATTGGTGATCATGTAGCATTGTCTTTCACCCACCGATTGTAAAATTAGAGAAAGGTGATGTTTGGATGCATCCGCATCAATCGCACCAAATTTTTGTGGATCCCATCGAGTGAGAATGCCACTAGCAGATTTATTTGCCTTAACTTTAAGGTATTCATATCTATTTAACCATTTGCTATGTTTTTTGTGAATCCTCTCCACTGAGCATTTTTTCTCCTATATGAATATTATGTCATGTTTTTCCTCTCTGATCCTTTTACTTAGATTCCTCTGTTTTCTTACGCTCCCTAGTCCTCTAATGTTCCGGGTTGTGATTTTCATTGAGGTTGGGTTTTAAAGGACTAACTGGAAAGGTCTTTCATCCTTCCAGAGTCAATAATGAGTTTTCCACACTCTAGTGGTAGTTCTTTCTGTCTTTTTCTTCCCCTCCTCTTGCCTGGATTCTTTGTTAGTTTTCCTGTTATTAATCCTATTGAGGAAGTCCCTTTGTTTTCCTGGTTTTCATGTCCTCTTTTGACTCCTGCAAGTGTTTGATGTGAATTGTTAAGGAATATCTATTGGACCTTGTCCACATCCTCCTGAGGGATGGAGTTTATTCCCAGTTTTCCTCCTTGTTCTGGAAAATTTTCCAGCTCTAGGTTCTTCCTTTCCAAGATCTCCTGTAAATCTTGATCCTCTGTACCACTTTCACTTTGAGTCATTTCCTGGTCTTTTTCTATTTCCATGTTACTCAAAGGGTCCGTCATATGTTCATTATGTTCTTGAGTGAACTCCATGCTGGTCTCTTTTCCTTTCCCCGTTGCTGTCTGATTCTCTGTACTCTCTTGATCCCCTCCTTCCGCTTCTTTTTCTCCTAAGATCTCAAAACTATTGTAACTTTTTGTTTTGTTATCATTCGCAATATGGTTCTTTTGTGTCTTCCTTCCCGCTCCTTTTCCTTTTCCTCCTACTTTGATGAAACCTGTTTGGTCTTTTCCTTTGCTGGCATTTAGGTTTTCCTCCCTTCTATTAAGAGGACAGTCTCTTGATAGGTGCCCATGCTCATGACATTTGTGACATCTGAATGGGATATGTTCATAGTCAACTGTTTGAACCCATTCCTCATCATATAATTCTAGAATGACCTCATTTGGAAGGGCTCCTGATAGGTCCATCTCCACACATATACGGGCATAGGATGTATATTTTCTCCGTAGAGTTGCCTCTGAAATTTTTAAGAAATGACCTAATATATTGCCTATAGCTTTCAAAGGATCTGGCATCCAGTAATCTAAAGGTAAGGAGTATAGTCTAATCCATATTGGTACCGAGGTGAAGGTTGCTCATTCTAGCATGAAGTTCATCGTCCATGGCCGCATATAGAGACCAGCAGCTGTAAAGAAGTATGGTCCTCCTTCATAAATCTTGTCTCTGTCTTCCATGTTCGTAAACACCACAGTAAAAAAACCTTTGGATCCAAGATTTATATTTAACTCCCCCTTTGGTTTCCAGTTATATTTTATCCAGGTGTACAACGCTTTCTCTGATGGCCAGATTCCCATAAATTTTCATATGATGGCATAGTTTGCCATGTGATCCCTATGCGCTTGCAGAGTTGGATCATTTAGAATAACCCGAGGTTTAGTTATGGTCTTGGGTTTACAGGGCCCCATCTTGGCTCCGTTCTCTGTTCCCTGACCTCTGTCTTCCTCTTTCTCCTCCTGACGGTCTTCTTTGTGTGCCCCTTGATCTGCATGGGTTTCGCTGCCTTCCGCCTTCTGAGTTTCGATGTTTTTTGCCTTGACCTCCAAGGGTTGTGGAGGTTTGTTCTTTTTCCCTCCTCTTCCTCTGTTTGCTACCATATTACTGTAGGAGGGAGTGGATCTCCCTCCTCCCTGTGCCTCCATGGGTGCCTGTTGCCTTCTGTCACTCGCTTAGTTAAACCCTAGACCTCTCTCCAGTTTTTTTCCGCCGCTCACATCGCCCCAGGTTTTCCTCATCGCTAATTTCAAACAAGTCATGAAGAGTGAATTTGAAATGACTTACTTGGGATTGTTAAGATATTTTTTGGGCATAGAAGTGAAGAAAACAGAAAATGGCATTTTTATCTCTCAAGCAAAGTATGTGGCAAAAATTTTGGAGAGGTTTAAAATACAGAACAACAAGTCCGCACCAACTCCAACTGTCATAGAGTTGAAGTTGAGCAAAGAAGATTGTAGCAGCAATGGCAATCCAACATTATACAAAAGTATGATAGACAACCCAATGTATTTGATCGCCACTAGGTCGGATATAATGTATGCACTAAGTTTGGTGTCAAGGTTCATGGAGACACCAAAGGAGACACATTGGCAAGCGGCAAAAAGGATTCTGAGGTATGTCAATGGGACAAAATAGTATGGCGTTTTGTACACAGCAACAAGTGATTTCAGACTGGTTGGTTACATTGACAGTGATTGGGCAGGAAGTGTCGATGACAAAAAGAGCAAGTCAGGATATGTTTTTCATTTGGGTTCCGGAGTCATTTCATGGGCCTCCAAGAAGCAGCCAATAGTGTCACTATCAACAACAGAAGTTGAATATGTCGCAGCAACAACAACAGCGTGTCAGGCAGTTTGGATGAGAAGGATGTTGAGGAATCTTCGTCATGACCAAGAGGGCGTGACAACTATTTTCTGCGACAACACCTCAGCAATTGCATTGTCAAAGAATTTTGTCTTCCACAAGAGGACCAAGTATATTGATGCTAAATATCATTTTGTACAACTTTTTCCTTTCATTTGTTTGTTGTTCGCAATGCTCCTGAAGTTCTTTGACAATTGAATCTACAAAACATAAAAGAAATCCATTAAGAAATATGTTTTCATAGTTGATGACTATACAATTTTAAAAGTTAAAGTTATAAATGCTTACCTCTTTCTGACCCTTCACATTTGTCCCTTTTTTATTTAAGAGAAGAACATGTACTACAAATCCCCATCCTTGTCTTCTTAGGAATACGAACATTGTTGAATTCTTTCTTCCATACCTTCACAAAATATTGATATGTAATAAACTAGCCATGTCCCTCAGCACCTTCCGCATATTCTTTGTATAAGTTGTAGATTTCTCGTCTTGAAAAATTATCTAGAATATGTATTGTCTCTCTATTTGGCATACACTCTCCATGCTTTGAAAAGAAATCTTTCATCCATGACATTGCAGTATTTGATAATGGCCCAAATTGTCTTTTATGACATACTTCTGAATAAAATGTGGAATCCTTTTCCAATTTTTCTTGAATTCTCGAGAGACGAAAATTCCCAATCGAATGAAACATTTTGAAAGCTTTTATACAGATAAATAAAGTCCTAATATGATAATCATAACCTAACAATGTAGATTGCATGCACCCAACTAAATATGAATTTTGCATGCTTTTATTCATTGACAAATATCTCTTCCTGCTCTCTAATGCAAATTTGAAATCCATATGTTTCAAGCAATTTTTTTGGCAACATTCACTTAAATGAGAGCACTGATAGAACTTCTTCTCGTCAGATATTCTGTTCTACTGCTTGTATAACTAGAACATCTTGCATTGATACGAAAAGGTCTGATCCTACTCCTCGATACAATATTTCTTAGAAACATCTCCATCATTGGATCATCATTTGTATAAGGATTTCCATCATCATTAAGAGGAATGTTATCCACACTATGATCAACTATGCTTTTCAAATACTGACTTGGAGGATATTCTTCATCTTCCACTTCTTCAGTGCTACTGTCATAGTCCTTAGAATTCAGACTGAATGGAAAATTTGACTCGATGTTTATTGGATATTCTTCCTCATGTGCATTGTCAGTGCTGCTCTCATAGTCCATAAAATTAGGACTACGTTGAAAATGTGACTGTTTACTTATTGAAAATGATACATCCTGTCCTTTGTCACTGCTACCTTTATACTCATTAGAATTAGGACTAAGTGCATCATCATGTCCTTCATCACTGCTACTCTCATAGTCCTTAGAATTAGGACTAAGAGGACACTGTGACAATCCATTCTTTTGAAATTCATCATCACACTCTTCATCAGTATTGCTCTCATAGTCCTTAGAATTAGGACTAAACGGACACCATGACACTCCATTCTTTTGAAATTCATCATCTCGCTCTCCATCATTGTTGCTCTCATAGCCCTTAGAATTAGGACTAAGTGGACACCGTGACACTCCATACTTTTGAAATTCATCATCGTGCTCTTCATCACTGCTACTCTCATAGTCCTTAGAATTAGGACTAAGCAGACACTTTTACACTCCATTCTTTTGAAATTCGTTATCACGCTCTTCATCATTGTTGCTCTCATAGTCCTTAGAATTAGGACTAACTGGACACCGTGACACTCCATTCTTTTGAAATTCGTCATCATGCTCTTCAACATTGTGCTCTCATAGTCCTTAGAATTAGGACTAAGTGGGCACCGTGACACTCCATTCTTTTGAACTTCACCATCATGCTCTTTATCACTGTTACTCTCATAGTCCTTAGAATTAGGACTAAGTGGACACCGTGACACTCCATTCTTTTGAAATTTGTCATCAAGCTCATCATCACTGCTGCTTTCATAGTCCTTAGGATGAATCTGTGACTCTTTATTTATTTGAAATTCTCCATCCCCTCTTTCATCAGTGCTACTCTCATAGTCCTTAGGATCAGGACTAAGTGGAAGAATTGACTCTCTATTCATAGTGGAAGAATTCTTGCTATATTCATCAATATGAATAGAGTTGTTACGCGATGAAGATGTTGATGTTGTATAAATCGAAACTTCACTATCAGGACAATCCATCCCTTTCAAATAGAAGATGTTGAATGATACAAATGGAGAGTCTCCTAAAGATATTATATAGCTTCGAGAATGAAATTTTCCCTCCAAAAAGTTTCACGAAAATATTTCCCTCCAAAAAGTTTGTTAGATTTATTTCCTTCATTATTTTATTCTACAATTTATTGAAAAATGTAAACTAATTTTTTTTTATGAAATAAATCATTAAAGTTAAAATTGTAAACTACAACTTCTACCTAAATTATTTTAATAGTTAAAGTTATAATATTTATTAAACAATCAAATGTTTTGTTTTTGTTTTTTTTTTTAATACATTTTAAAACAAATTAATCCCGCATTAACCGTACAGTAAAACATCTTCGTAATTTCACCTACATAATAAATTCCATTATCACTATTATTCACATCACATCAAGGTTTTTCGAGGTTCGTTGAAAGACTTGGAGCGAATTTGTGGAGCAACTACATTTGTATCAACAACATATTCAATGAAGAATTCTCGCAATTAAAAGGTTAGTTAAATTTTTCTCTTATAAAATTTTCATATTAAATAAGTTTAACGAAGTAGACCTTTTTTTTTTAATACTTTTTGTGAGCCAAATTAACCAATACGTTTATTGTGAGCGTGGTGGGCCTGATAAATCTCACATCGGTAGCCCGCCCCGTGCCACCCCAGCGCCCTGCCCACTCGCCCGGTGGGCTGTTGGGCAATTCCGAGAATCACCCGACAACCCCCAACTAAGTGGGTGGGCCGCCGGGGTGGGGCTACGACAGCCCACCCCGCGACCCGGCCGCCCAAGGTGGCTGTTGGGTGATTCCCAAAATCGCCCCAACAAGGCCACTCCCGGCTGCGACGCGGGCACAGGTTCAATTCTGCACCCAACAGCCACACCAGCGTGGGGTGGGTACCGCCCTGGGGGTTGGCGCGAGGTGGGTGGTTGCAGTACCCCACCTCGCGCCACCTCGGAGGCCCGCCCGCAGCCTCCAACCCGGCGCGCACCCCGGCGCCCAACCCCTTGCTTCGCGGGGAGGTCTGTTCATAGCCCCACCCGCGGCTCTCCTGCCGCTCGGTCCGTGAAGGTGGCGTTTCGGGAACGATTTTCGATCGCCTGGCACGCAGCCCCACCTCGCGCCACCTCGGTGCCCACTCGCCCATCCGGGGGTAGTTGGTGGTAGCTGCAACAACCCACCCCGTGCACCCAGGTGGACGCCCGCCCGCCCGCAAGGGTTGGGGCGATTCTGGAATCGCCCCAACCCCAGCGAGCGGGGGGACGGGCCGCCGGGTGGCGCGGTTGGGCGCCCAACCACGGTGAGCAGGGCGGGCGGCTGCTGGCAGGTGGCCGGGGTGGTCTGTAGCAGCGTCACCCCTACCCCGTGGTTCCCCTGGCCTGCCCGCGGGGATTAGTGATTCCCAGAATCCTCCAACCACAGGTGGGTTGAGCAGGCCGCCGCCGGTGGGCGGGAATCCCCCAACCCCGCAGGGGCGGGCGAAGCCGCTGGGGGGCGCGAATCGCCAACCTCCCGGGGGGGTGGGTTGAGCCGCTAGGGTGGCCACGATGAATCGCCCAACCCCCACAGACGAGCGGGTCGACGAGGTGCCACAGCCCCACCCTGTGCCACCCCGGTGGCTAGCCCGCCTGCCTGTAGGGGTTGGGCGATTCCCTCCACAGCCCCACCCTGCGCCACCACGATGGCTCGCCCGCCAGCCCGCAAGGGTTGGGCGATTCCCAGAATCACACGGAACCCCACAAATGAGCGGGCCGACGAGGTGGCGCCGAGGGGCTTCTACCATTTCTCCTCATATTGATCTCCTTCTCCATCTTCAATCTACCCCTCAAGGGGGAGGCTGAGGGGTAGATTGAAGATGGAGAAGGAGATCAATGTGGGGAGGAATGGTAGAAGTTGTTGTCGTAGCCCCCTTCGTGCCACACTGCCCAGCAAGCCGCCGGGGTGGCGCAGGGGGAAGGCTGTGGTAACCCCCCGCACGAGGGGAAGCTGTGGCAACAACTTCTATCATTTCTTGCCACATTGATCTCCTTCTTCATCTTCAATCTACCCCTTAGCCTCCCCCCGGAGGGGTAGATTGAAGACGGAGAAGGAGGTCAATGTGGGGAGAAATGGTAGAAGTTGTTGCCACAGCCTCCCCTCGCGCCACCCTGGCGGCCCACCTGCCTGCGAGTGGCAGGCGATTTTCTTAGTATTAATATTTTTTTAATTTCAATGATCTGATTATAAAAATTAAAAATTTATGATATGTTTTCGTTGTTAATTTAAGTTAATATGTTTTTGTTATTTACTGATTTATGTGTTTCTTTTTTCAGGAAAATGGCATCAAAGAAGATTTCTGTGAATCTTTCTGGACCAAAGACTCTTAAAGGTGCATCTTCAAGACATATTGGTGAATGAACTCCACCTGAGCTCATGGCTACAAATCTTTCAAGTGTCTCAAGTGATAAGAAGATGATTTCATACTGGAAGAATTCAAAAGAGTTGAAATTTCCATCAAGAATCTGGTATGTGAAAGAAAGAGAAAGCCAAATGTGAATATATATCTATATATTG
This sequence comes from Pinus taeda, assembly GCA_000404065.3. Lineage (NCBI taxonomy): Eukaryota > Viridiplantae > Streptophyta > Pinopsida > Pinales > Pinaceae > Pinus > Pinus taeda. The sequence continues at coordinate 194,502 of APFE030782816.1, forward strand.
ATATACTGAATGATAATGTAATTTTTGAGGTGATGGGAAGAGTCATAGATATGTGTTTGGTACCGGACATTGAAGTTGTTTACATACTTACAAAAGCTCCCTAGTCACATGAAAGGATTAAACACCAGCTATCATATTCATTGTATGACATGAGAGAGGTATCTACAAAGTTGTGTAAACAAATCGTAAATGAGATGACACAAAACATCGTAAGTATTGTTATTTATATTTGTATTTTGCATTCTTGTAAGTGTCTCACTATATTTTTTAACTTTGTTTTTATTGACATATGATATTTTGTTTGGCAGAATTTTGTTGAAAGTTGTTCAATTAGGTTGGGAGGCATTCATTTCATAGAGCATGATATTATTAAATTTTTTAGCAGTTTTTACTCAGTGTGAGAAGAAGATATGGAAAATAAGCAAAATGTAGTAATTGATGATGCTACAAAACTACATCTAAGGTATCAGAAAATAAGGCCTTTGGTGGATAAATCTAGCAAGGGTAGACAAGTTACTTTTGAAGACGATGAAGTTGAAACTGACAGTGAAGCATATGTTGTCGTTACTGAAGATGACATTGGAACTAAGAAGAGCCATAAAAGACCAAAAGTAGCAATTCCCAAGAATAAATTTGTTACAGTTAATGATGAGAATGTTATGAAAAAGAAAAGTAAAGTTGAAGATTTTGAAGTAGTCATTACCAGCAGTCAAGAACCTAGTGAAACTTCAAAAGAAAGCAGAGAAATCATTACACTAGGTGCTGATTTAGAGGATGACATTATCAAAACAAAACAAATTTTCATTCGACAGAATTTGACAAAGAGAAATTTAATTGATGGTGTTTGTATATTTTAACTTAATGTTAGACAAACCTATAAGGCAAGTGAAGGACAATGTCAATATCAAGTCAGAAAGCCACATCATCTGCGTGTTCACAACTTGAAGACATTGATGAGGTACAATCCATGTGCTTATGTGGTTAGTTATGTGCTTCTCGTTGATCCAATTCAAGTTCCCAACAAAGAAGCATTTGATAAGTCAAAATGTTTTGAATACAATTATTATGTGCTTGGGGGGAACCATTCTGTAGAAGTTCAAAGACAATTGATGGAGGAATATCCTAATAACCCATGTTTTGAAATAATGAAATGTATCATTTATGCTGGTTTATTAGATACATAAGCAAAGTTAGTGGCATGGGATCATAATTCAGATAATGAATATAGGATGTCTATGACTTTCATCCAAAGGGTTAGACTTATTCATAGTGAATTTGAATAAAAATGTGGCGGGGATAGGATAAATGTTACTGCAAATTTATGAAAGGAATGTTGTATGGAAATAGGATATCAAATTGAGGAGAAAACCAATTCAAAAGGTGGCAAAGGAAACAAAAATAGTGATTTATTCAGAGGTGTTGATAACATTTTCCAATTGGCATTTAGAACTAGAGATGTTTGGAAGTTGATTGATGAGATTTTTAGCATGTGGGAAGACATTGCCATTAAAAACTAGAAGGTCAAAAAGTCTAAGCCATTGATATGTGGCAACAGTAAATTAGCTCTTGAAATGAAGCATCTTCCAGACGATATGACTATCACACCTTGGAGGGCAATGCAAGGAGTGAAAGATGAAAAAATTGTCAAAACAATATTATCTCATGTGAGGTCAGGGGAATTATCATTGGAGGAAATGTCTGAAGAATTTCAAAAAGTAAGTTGTTGAATTATTTTTATTTATTCTAGATTATAATTATATTTTAGAATAAAACATGTTGTTCTTGGTAGTATTTGTTATACATATCATTATATTAACTTTTTGTTACTTTATCTATGCAGTCACAAAGTTTTAATGAAAATTCAAGAACAAATGGTTAGATTGTTTAATGAAGATAGTTGGGATGATGTTGTATGCAACTATCGAGATTCAAGTTCTACATCAACATTAAAAGCTTTTTATCTTGCATTTAAAAAGGTATCTTGATTTATACATTCATTTTTATTCACTTGTGTACTATTTTTAATTTATAACTTACACGTATATTTGTTTATTTTATAAAAGATGAGAAAGGATGATAATGGAGCGCCAGATAGTTTCAAAACCTTTATTGAAAAAATAAAGATTGAAAGACTAAGGAAGAAATGTATTAAGAATTTTCAACTTGATCCAACTCTTAATCATTTCATTTGGAATGGGCTAGACACTATTCAATATCAAGTAATACAAGGCGACTGTGAAGACATTGCTAAACTCATACTTAAAAGGGATTATGCCCTAGTCATTGCGGATATTCCCCATGGTTTCAATATTCCAAACATTGACTATGATAGTGACCCTTATACTTATCAAGCTCTTAGTAAAGTGGTTGTGGGATTTGTAGAAGTCACGTCGTCACCATTATGGAGATTTGTGACATTTAATTTAGACACACAATTGGCAATGATATTGTCAAGCTTCAAGGGGAAAACAAATTCAAGGATGCAGCTTACATGGTAAGACGTTTAAAATGTATATTTGATTAATGTTGAAAAATTTATTTATGTACAAGTTAATTGAACTTTTACTATTTGATGTTACAGGAAAAAGTCAAATCTTCTTAACAATGAAGATCAACAATTTATAAATGATTATGAGTTCATTCATATTGATAGTTGGGCAAAAGATGATAGCCATATGTTTATGATTTTTAATCGGTTAGACGGAAAGAGTCATAGCCAAATACTGACTTATGATGCTGTTGTGAGAAAACTAACATATGAAGACAAAGAAGCAAAATGAGAGATAGTTAACATTTATCAAAAACCACAATTATTGATTAACTATCTTATCGACATTTGTTCAAATGAAGGAGATTGGGTTCTGGATTTATTTTCTGGCTCAGGTAAGTTTTATTATATGGAATTGAATTTCAATATGTTATTGTTTAATTAATATGTGATTGTACTAATTTAGTTCATTATTTCTTCTGTGCTTGATAATTAGGTACAACACTAGCATATTGCCTTCAAAAAGGAATAAATTGCATTGCAATTGAAAAAGATCCAGTACAGTGCAATTTCATTCAGCAAAGAATTAATGCTCTTTAATTTCATTCAGATGCAATGCAAGAAATTGGGTTGAAGAAAGGGGACTTTAGTGAATCACGTGTGGCAAAAAAGGCAAAGGAACCCCAATCACCATTACATGGAATGTTTGGAAAGGCATACATTGGGAGATTCACAGACATCAAAGACCCATTAGAAGAGGAAAATGAGCAAAAAGAAACAGAAAATATTGTGGAAGAAGACAATGATGAAACTCTAGAGGACGAAGAGTTTGGATTACGTGACATTGTTGATTAAATTTAAGTTATGCTTGTAAATCAAGCTTTGCAATGTTTTGACTTTGACATTTTATGAGAAGAATAAACACTCAATTAGGGTTGTGATATGTTCAATATTTGTAATATGTGATTTTCTCATTGATTTTTAAGTTAATCATTATTTTTTGAAAAAAAAAAATGATTATTATTATTTTTTTGACATGAAATTCATAAAAAAGCTATTATTTAACCATTTTTAGTTAAAATTATCGTATAAAAATTGTGATTTTGACATGTCAATTCTAGCAAAAAATTATCAAAACGTGTAGTTTTTTAGTTATATTTATGTTAAGAATGGTTATTTTTATGCCCATTGTTAAAAAGTATTGTTTTTTAGAAACAATTATTTCATGTGGATTGAAAAATTAATTAAGGATGTATAAATATGTAGAGTATTGAAAATTCTAAATATTGACCTTCTAATTTAAAAATGCAAAACAATAAAAACCTCACTAAAAAAAATTAAAATTAAAATAAAAAACAAGAAAATGACCACTTCAAAAATTATCAAATTTACAAAATAATTATTTACATTTTATACATTAGAAAATTTAAAGCCAAAAAACAGGTCTTTTAAAAAATGGGTGTGATGCAGAATACTCACTTTTTAAAATCAGCCTGAAAATCACTACCATTATAAAACGTAATGTACATAAAAAAATTTAAAGTGCCAAAAACTATGCTCTAAAAAAAACATGTGCGTTCCGCATCACCCCTTTTCAAAATCAGGTCACTTTTTTGCTATCTCTATGAAACGGGTAATAGTATCAGTTCCCGTTTCAAACTTTACATTGTTTTTCTCTCTGGTTTAGTTGCTTCTTCTTCTGTTTGACCATTTTCTGCAATTGTGCACAGAAAATCAATATCGAATGATCTGCAATTTTCTTCAGCCAATAACTTGGCAAGACCCTGACCTTTGACAAGTTTGGTGGGCTTTAATTTTATGTTAAATTCAATCAACTTTTCAATCCATTTAGCACTTCTTCCATTAGCATCAGGTTGTGTCAAGACATATTTTATTGTAGCAGAGGGTACATATGCAATTATCTTTGAATTTGGAATATAAACTCTAAAAGCCTTCAAAGATTTGATAAGAGCATATGCTTGTTTCTTGATAATGTCATACCTCAGCTTAGCATCCCTTAAGATTTTGCTGAAAAATGCCACCGAATGCTCTGAGCCTTCTTCATCTGCTTGCAATAAAATTGCTGCAAGGGTGTCATCAGAGGCAAAAGAAAATACATGGAACTCCTTGCTGTAATCCGAACTTATCAAAGTGGGAGCCTCCATAATAGCCTTCTTAATGGACTCAAAGGATTTCCTTGCTGCATCAGTCCACTTGACATCTGACCCTTTCTTCAACATGGAGGTAATATGCTTCACCAATTCTGCAAAGTTCAGTATAAACCTCCTTACAAAATTAATTTTTCCCAGAAAGGATTGGATATCCTTCTTTGATCTCGGGAGAGACAAATTCTGTATTGCTGTTACTCTTTCTGGGTCAATTCGGACACCTGCAACAGAAACAATATGTCCTAACAGCTTGCCTTCTTCTAAAGCAAATTCTGATTTTTTAGGATTGACTGAAATCCCAAACCTCCTGCACTTCAGGAACACCTTTTTTAAATGTTGCAAATGGTCTTGATGGCTACTGGAGTATACCTTTATATCATCAAGGTAGACAAGGACAAACTTATCCTTCTCTCCCACAAATGCTATATCCATAGCTCTCTGAAAGGTAGCTCCAGATCAACCCAAAAGGCATCTTGGCATACATAAAAGTGCCCCAAGGAGTGGTGAATGCAGTCTTTTCTTGATCATCTCGATGCACAACAATCTGATTAAACCCTGAAAATCCATCCAAGAAAGACATTACTTTGGCTCCTGAGACCTTCTCCAACAAATTCTCCATCTTGGGTAAGGGGTAGTTGTCTTTCTTAGAGCATTTGTTTAAGTTTCTGAAATCAACACACAGTCTGATTTCTCCACTTTTCTTCCTCACTACCACCAAGTTGGCTACCCATTTTGAATATCTGAGAGGGGCTATGATCTTGGCAGCCAACAAATTTTTAATTTCTTTTTCAATCAGAGGAAGAAGCATAGGATTTATTGGTCTCAGCTTCTGCTTGAAGCGTATGGTGTCTTTCTCCAGAGGGATTTTATGTTGAATTGTCTTCTTATCATACATTTTTAGATCACTATACTCCCAGGAAACACATCAGCAAATTGCTTCATTAAATTGTAATATTCAGAACTTTGGTCAGCAGACAAATGGGAAGAAAGATTTATGTATCTAGGCTGACCTGGACTCCCTATGTCATGCTTACAGACTGCAGATTGGTCTTCTTTCTGGGCAGCCTTGTAAGGCACATCATTCTGGTCAAACAATCTTTCTAGAGGAGTTAAACCCTTAGGAATATGATTGCTAGGAAGCTGGACAATGCTATCTTTGCCAATTTCATTTCTAAGCTGGGACTAGGGGTTTTCTTCCAAGGCTTCATTTTCCTAGTCAATTTTCATTTCGGAAAATTCATCAATGACTTGCAGAAACCTATTTATTTCATCATCATCATCAAAAACTTCCCAATGCTGGACATTATTAGGCAAGGATGGTCTATATTTCATTTGGACTTCATATACTAGTCTGGGAGGCATGGGAGGGATAAACAGGCTAGCAGACACAATAAGGGAATCAGAAAGCTGATTTTTGGCTGTAGGGATATATGAAATATAGAAATAATCAAAGGAATCTTTGAGTCTCCATAACTCATCTCTGTATGCTTTCAGCCTTGGGTGCTTTGTCTGAAATGTTTTATTTACTTGCTGAATGATCATATCAGCATCTCCAAACACCTTTAGGTTGCTGATTCCTCTGTCTTTTGCTGCATTAAGGCCCAATATCACAGCTTCATACTCTGCTATACTCTTAGTGACTTGAAAAGCTAGCTTAAAAGACAGATGTGTGCTTTCTTGCTCTAGAGATATCAGCACCACCCCTACTCCTGCAGTTTCCCTGGAACATGCTCCGTCAAAGAACATCTCCCAAACTTGACTTCCTCACTCTTCTTCGGCCTGAACTATTGGTTTCCTGATCTGCATTAAGGCCTTATGAGATTCTTTTATTTGGAGGAGACATGCTCCAAAATTAGTGTCCACAGCATATATGGGATTATTAGTAGGATTCTTCTCATCACTCATGATGTATGCCAGCTGTGCTTCTCTTTACAATCTCTTGCTTTCTCATCCAAAAACTGGGACAGTGGCATAAGATAGATCATTATGTAATGTCCCAGCCAATCTCTTAATCCATCCTCTAGACAGCAGCATGCCAAACTTAGGAGGGACATCTGCTACCACAATATCGATCATCATACTCTTCATGGGCAGCTGAGTTAAGGTAATGGCTAGGTCTTTGATTAATCCTAGGCATTTCACTTTCGTTGAATCAAAAGAGAATAAATTATGATATGGTCTGGTGATGTCAAGGCCTAACTCTTCCATGACAGCTTTAGGCATCAAATTGTGGCTGGCACTTGTGTCTAGTAGGCAATTGTGGAGGATTTTGTCATGAATGATCAAGGAGACATAAAATTATGGAGAATTATTATCAGCAGGTTCAATCATGGGGCTAAGCAGAACAACAGGCTTATCATATTGCAAATTGATAGAGTCAGTGGAGGTTTGTGTGATTTCTGGCTCAAGGGCGTCAAGGATAGGCTTTCTAAACACTTCACTCTTTACCAACTCTACTAGAAGCACAAATATTTTTAATTTCTGGACTTCTGACTCAAGGCTGAAAGAGGAAGGTAACTTATTAGAACCTCTTACCTCTTGAACTAGAGCTTTGAGGATGACTGGATCAGCTGCTGATCTTCTCTGTCTGATATTCTGTGCCTCTGTTTGGACAACATCTCTTTGGGCAAGATTCTCTTTGACACTTTTTGTATTTGACCTCAGATTATATCTTTGCTGCTCCTCATTTTGTAGAACTGCTTCTCTGTCCCATTCTTGACTTATTTGGTCCTGCAGCAGTGATTCTTCATATGCAGCCGATGTCAAAAATGCAGCACTGCCTTTATGTCCCGTGCAGTGAATTTCATCCTCTTCTTCAAACTTTTCCTCCTCCATGACTACATTCTGGAAAGGAGCTTTAACCTTTTGTTCTTCATCTGTTTCTTTACCCCTCTGAATGATTTGCAACTGTTCATTTGCTCTTCTGAATGGATTTGGATTTCTTGGAGCAGATGTGTTATGCTGCCTTGTCTTTCCTAAATTCTGCTTAACCTTCAGCTTAGATACTTCAGTAGCCAATGACTCTATAATGTTAGTCATTTTGTCTAATTTGGGGTCGGAGGATGATGCAGAGGAAGTAGAAGCCTGACCTCTCTGCCTCCTTCTATCAACTTGACTTTTGATCTTTTCTGCAGCCATGATATTAGAATGTACTTCTAAGGCTACATCTTGCATGTCGCCTAGAGTGGCACATCTCCTTTCTCTCAACAATAGGTAGAAATCAGAGTCAAAAGCATTGGCATAAGTGATTTTGGTAGAGGTGGGGGTAGGCTTTACCTCAGCTGGTATCTTACTATACATACGATTGGATCTTTTATTAAAATCAGGCAATGATTCCCCATTTTCCCTCTTCAGGTTACGAAACTCAGTATGATAATACAGCAAATCTTTTTTATCTCCCCAGTGCTTCAAAAATGCATCATCTAAGGCTTCAATATTAGCAATAGATCTAGGGGCTAGTTCTCTGAACCACTTTCTGGCCTCTCCATCAAGGCTCTGGACAAAAACTCTCATCCACACATCATTTTCACTTATATCTAAGTTATCAGCATAACTATAGAAAGCCTCAAAGTGTTCTTCAGCTGTTACTCCCTCTGTACTAGTAAATTTGGGCATATATTTTTGATATTCTCTAGCAGGCATAGCGTTCAAAGGAATGGGTAATACCAAAGGTCCATACCTAGTAGCTACAATTCTCTCTATCTTGGTAGGTGCTTGTTGTCCTGCCATGACTAAGGTATGTGGGAGAATACTGGCAGATTGAGTGGTGGGAAACAATGGAACAGATGAAAAAGACAACGGAATGTTCTGGAATATATGGGAGGCTTTCTTTGGACTGAGTTTCAAAAGGGAACTAACTAAACAAGGGGCTGTATTAATCACTGAAGGAATTTCCTTACTAACAGTGCTGGACTCTAAATCTTCAAATTGTATATCTTCAGCTATAACTTTATCTTTCAGAGATGCATGACTTCTCTTGGGCTTACATGATCCTGATGCCCATTTCAATGATGTTTTCTTCAATTTAACAGTCTTCTCAGGGTCAGGCACTGGAACAACTGGTGATTTCTGAGGATTTCTTCGAATGTGTCTCCCAAACTGAGCCAAGACTATACTGTGGAGTCGCCAAAGGTTGGTCTTCCTCCAGTGGAATCACCAGATAGATGATTACAACTAAAAATGTGCCCAGACCTTGTCTATCATCAAAATCTAGAACTGTGTCGTCCTCCCAGGGACGCTGAGCTTCAATCTCTTCTCACCGGCAACGACGCCAATTAATGTTTTCACCCTAAGAAACTCTCCTAGGTTGTATCTCGGAGATGCTCGACAACATTAAAAAATCAACAAAAATGTTGGAAATGGGTGGATGAATGGAAGGAATGATGCATATTCAAGCCAGATAACCATTTCTACTATGCTTAAACCCAGACATGGGTGAACACCCCCAAACTACAAGGCTTTAGACCACCAATTACTCACAGTTTGAGGATTAAGTGAACATGGAGAATACTTACCACATCAGCAGATGCACAAGACCATGTGATGGTCGGCTGCAACCAGTAAAGAGGTCTGCAAATCTATTTCCTAATGCACAGATAGGATGACAGCTCTCTGGCACTAAGTAAGTAGAAACCTACATAGAACATTCAATGATACATACTAGATGCTAACTCAGAGGTGGGATGACAGCCCCTCTAATGCTAAACATCAAGAGCACATGAAAAATACATAACAAGCACAACCTAAAATACAGTAGAAATGGAAAGTGAGCAATTAACAACAAAAGAAGCTTGTATTAGCTGAAAATGAAGACCCGACGCTGCAGGTATCACAGTAGTTACAGTCTCCAGAAATTGAACATTACATCAAAGCAACAACCATCAACCCTCATTACATCTGTGGTCTAGGTATATGTAGATTTTGTTTACAAAAATGCTCTTCTATTCTATGCGTGGAGGGGTCATAATTGACCACCAACCACATTAACTATCTAAGATGGGCCTCTGCTACATTCTGCTTGCTTCAATAAATTAATTTGACATTCTCTGATGCTATGTTGTCCTTCTCGGTCAAGTGGAGTGTAATATGGAAGAAATTCCATAACTGATAAATGTTTTTAACTGCTCGAGGCTTGTTCTTCTCGTCCTTCGGCCATACTGCTCTTGAACGCAGCGGTTGAGGATTGATTGTGCAAAATGTTGAATACTGGCTGCCTTCCTCCTTCAGATGCACGGGTAAGCCAAAAACATGAAAACTGCATGGGGAACGAATGGAGGGCAAAGAATAAACATTAGCCATTAAATCACATGCATGGACGGCAGAGATCTATCGGAAGGAGGCGTTAGGAGGAAATGGAGGCGAAAATGATTGTGAGCCGTCGGATCTTGCAGATGGGCAGTGGAGATCAACTTACAGGGGATATTGAGAGATATGTGTACAGACAAGCGTGGGTTGTCGGATCATGGTCAGGCAGATCCGACGGCTATCGGGCGGACAAAAAGTGTGGTGGATAACACATGAGGATGGCGGTTTTGGTGGCGGGCGGTATTCCCCGCATCGCTTATGGGAGGATGGTGGTATTCTTATAGACCCACGCGATCCCATTCACCGGTCGACGCATGGCCGATGGGACATGCAAAAAAATGCTTTCCCTGCACATTAACATGTGGTAAAGTTACGGATGCGGGACGAGCAATCACTATTGGATCTCACAGTGGACGCGATCGATAGTGGAGGAAATAAATGTGCGGGTGGCTCGTTAAATGCAGTGGGGACCATTAGATCTCAATGCGGCAATCAACAGCTACGATCAGAAGGTGGCCATTGCTATGAAGGTGTAGGGCTATATGGTGACGGGGCTATGGAGCTTCAGGCTTAATGAAACGGAGATCATATTAAGTTTTAGGAAGAAGAGCAGAGATGACGGGGTCAACGGAGAGTAAGACAATGTAGGAGAAGGGTGGAAAAGACTGCTGCGAACTTTCTTCAAGCACAAACCACATGGCCAAGCTGTCTTTGGCCCAACAAATGTTGAAATAGGTAGCAGAGCTAACAATGCCTAAAGAAGTTATTAGAGCTTTCTTTTGAGATGGGCATGACTGGAGTACATCTAGCATCGACATGGCGGCAAGTGATTGCGCCAAGTCATCTACTATACTGTATGTATGGGCAACTCGGTTAGAAGCCGTGTTATGGCGTAATGATCCCTTTGGGATATTGGGAATTGTCTTAGCTTTAGGTTGAGGGATCTGTAATGGAACATTTGATGTCGTAAGAGGCTCAGTAGAAGCTTTGGCTTTGGACTCAGTGGTGGACGAAGTTGATGGCTTATCATATTGACACGATAGAGTTTGCATGTTGATATCGGAGGGATTAACCTCATTAGAGCTCATCATGAGGATCTGGTAGTCACCAGGACTAGAAGGTTGGGGAGGGTGGGGTGCTTGACCTGGTTGGGGTTGAGAAGAAACAAATCCTTGTTGAGGGAAAGGATTTGTAAGCACTTCCAGTTGAGATGGTGCAGGATTCTGAGGCAATTGTTGGCCTCTATAAGTTGCTTAAGCTTGCCACATTTGGTGCATTTGGGGTAAGATAGAACACTCATGTGTATAATGGCCATGTACACCACAACATGCATAAGGCTTGTTCGTACCAATAACCTTATTTTTCTTGGGTTGGCTTCCCTGTTACTGGATGGTTCCCCTGGGATTCATTAGATTGATTACCTTGATTACCTCGGTTACCCTTGTTACCATTGTTACCCTTCCCCTTATTATTTTTCTTCAAATTTTGGGGATTGGTTGCACTCTACTATGCAAACACCTGACCCTAAGGGGGCAGTGGCTGCGGCGACTAAGGATGCATGGGAGGCTGCGGTGTTAATGCTTGAGGGGTTGGAGTGCTTGACTGTTCATAAGGAGGAGAAATGGTTTGGTAGATAGGTTGGGGCCCTGAAAACCTATTGCTAGCAGGAGGGGCATAAGTGTTGGAGGAACTGGTGCCCCCCTGTGGATGGCCGTAACTTTGCTGAGTATATGGGGAATCATGTGAAAGGGTTCCAATGATACCGTCAGAAACACGAGATTCGTCCGGTGCATTGGAACCTCCAAGATGGGTAAGGTTTGGAATGACGGTATAGACAGAACCGGATTGCACATAAATCAGGTCATATCTCAGAGTGGTTTGGAGAGCTTCTTCCTCAGTCTGAGAAAAATGGGACGCAACATCTTTTCTAATGGGTGCTAAAAGGCTCCTGAGAAACCAATCTAAATAGAGACGGTCTTCGAAGTGTGGGGCACAACATGTGCTCCTCCTTCTACGCCACTCTTGAACATGGTCGGAAACGCGAGTGGCAGAGGACTGATGAAATGAGGTCAATATCTTTTTACCAGTGTCGTATCGGAGAGGTAGCTATAAATATGAGAGGAACAATTTAGCAAGCGTCATGAAAATGGAATGAAATGTGGTACGCTAGTCTACAAACCATTTTGTAGCGTCTCTAGTGAGTGTGTGTTGGAACAGCCGAAAACAAATCAAGTCATTGGTAATGGAGTTGGATGAACACCACATGTGGAAGGAGCGAACATGATCGGTAGGACCCTCTCCAGAATTACCCTCAAACTTTAGGATATTTGAGGGAACCTTAGTAGGCATAGCATGCCAACCAACATCGTGGTGTATTCGGTCATTTATCAACTGGCTAAAATCTAGGAGACTTAAGCCAGCCATAAAAGGGAGTATGGAAGTTTTCTGAATGGTTCATGAGATTGCTCCTCTAGATGTGATCACTAGGGTAGAACTGGAGCCAACACTAGGTTGGGTTCTTACACTAGCTGTGGGTCCAAACATGGTGACAATATGTGGTGAAGGAGGCTTGGAATCAGATGAACTAGGAGAAGAAAGATTGTTGAAAATAAACTAAAATTAACAACAATAAATGAATAGCAAAACCATTAACTAAACCCCACCCAAACTGAATTTGTGAACACTGTGCTAGTTGGTGGTGAAATTGACTGAAAACAGACTAAAAAATTCAAGGGATCTAAGTGTCCATGTGACTGGGATGAAATGACACTAGGCTACTGGAAAGTGGTGCAACAACAACAAAAAACCAGAGAGGAAGATCGCTACAAAAAGATAGGGAGATGGGTGTAAATCCTAGGGCAACCGATGGGACCCTAAGGCCAATGACCAAACAAGGTTTAATATGAAACCATGGATGGAAACAACCTATCTTTGGAGATCTAAAATGAAAGGGTACATATCTGGAAAATATGGCTAAAAGTGCTGGAGAAACTCAGACTTCTTACTCAGATAAACTCTTCCTATAAAGGTGGAAGCATACTAGAAGCCCTAAGGGGATAAATTCCACTTTGACGAGTAAATCAGAGTAGATAAAGGCCTAGGTAGGATGAGATAGAGGTCAAACAACCCAACAAATAGCTCTCGACAAAACCCAGAAATAGATCTGATAAAAACCCGGAAATCCTAAAATCGCATGTACTAACCTATTTTTACGGGGGATCATAGTTTTTGGCATGAAATATGCACTCTAGACTCGAGATCACAATTTTTGGGCTAAAAAGTGTGATTTCTGATCCTTGATTCCTGGTCAGAAAACATCAGAAAAAGCCATCGTCTCTATCACAACTCGTTCCTATGACCTGTGGAAAAGACCAGAAAACTTGCAAAAGTTAGAAATTTGACATATCTACGGTTAGAAAGCTAGTAAATAACATTAAGATTCTGAACAAATAAGAAACCCTAACCTAAAAACTAAAGTCACCCAAGTTTCTGGATCTGAACTAAGAAAACCAATGGAGTTGCCAATTTTGTTGTAGTGTTTTAGTCTCAAAGATGTACCAAAAGAACCCACTTAAGACTGTGGATGACAAATAGTCTGAACAATAAAAATGGCTACTAAACATTGTAGATTTGCAGCAAATGATAGAAACAAAACCTAGCAAAGTCCTGACCTATGACACAATCATAACTAAACAGCAAAAAGAAACAGTAATAACTCCAATCATCTAGTGGAAACCAGATATACAAAGAATATATTTTATTATAACACATATGAAGGGAACAAATAAATTTTACCAGTCCCCCTCTATGGGATGGGTTCTTGTCTATCCTAAAACGTCTCAAGCTTGTGTGGAGTCTCTCTCCTCTATAATGTGAAAACCAAACAAATAAAATGTTTGAGCTTAATGGGAACTCAAATGGCAGAGAAATGGTGTGCGACAATGAAAATAATAAGAGTTACAACAATGAGTACAACAACAAAAATAATCGAAAGTGAATAATGAATGGAAAACCCCTCTATTTATATCAAAATATTGAGTTATCCTTGAATAATGAGCAATAATAAAATATTATTAGCCCCATTCTTAGAATAACCACTTGGAATATTTTATTATATTTGGTTAGGAGGGAAAATTTCCTTAAACTTTTATTTAGAAATAATACATAGATAAATGATTTAATTATCATCTCAAGAAATTGGTTAAGGAATAATAAATAAATAATGATTTATTTAATTATTCCTAAGGGATTTAGTCAAATTTGACAAGGAATAATAATTGAACAATGGTTTAATTAATTATTCCTAGAAGAAAATAAAATAAATAATGACTTATCTAATTATTCTTCATGGGTTTAATTATAAATTACTTAACAAAGGTGGTTTATTGAGTAATTTCTCACAATGAAAGCAATTTTACTATGGTAAATTTGACTTTACATGGTGTACTTTGATCCATCTAGTAAATTAGGCTAGATGATCAATTTTTGGTGATAACACTTTCATCAAAGGGGACCGAGTTAAACAGGGAGAGAGGGCGGAATATTTTTCTCTTTAGCAAGCAAATCTGAGAGCCATTGAGGATAGAACCAATAGCCACATGCATAGATTGCATCAAAACACTCTACTGACATTACTGAGCTATGGATAAGGTCAAGAATGGTCTGATCCACCATTTCACCTTCCGGGAGGCACCTCACCACGAAAGGGAGTATTCAAATTACTAGAGCAAGGAGGTCGGCTGAAAATTGTGTAGAGCCATCGAATTAATCGCATGGGACTATACCACTGACAGAAGGGAATTCGAGGCACTCATAACCAAACATTTGCATTGTTGATCTGAAGAGTGATGTTTCTCAGTAGCAGTCAAGGTCACGAGGAGGGTAATTTTGTGTGTTAAAATGAACACCGAGCCATCTAATGAGTAGAGGTGTTAGATTGGTTTCAGCCTCTGATTCGTTTCAATGGAAGGCGAAAGGGAGTATGAGTGTTGCATGCTGATTAGTTGATATAGCCTGAGCATTAGTCGCATTGCCAAAACATTATCACAACAATTGTTTGAGCAGAGAAAGGAGTTGAGTGTCCCCATATCTGTTCCAGTCGAAAGGAAGTGGACATAGCCTAGGTGTTGCACTGTCACCACAGCCCTCTAAGCGCAGGAAGGAGCTGAGCAAGTTTCATAGGCTTCGGTTCTCGCATTGACCATCAATTCATTACGGGAGCGAAAATTGTCATCACTCTTAATAGCATAGACAAGATTATTTTTACCGTAGCGTTGGTCAAGGAGCGAAACATGGTCCTGTTCAGGTGCACGCCAAAGTATTTGTTTTATTACATTAGATAAATTGATCTCGCTACATCAAGATCACTCACCCATTACTCATAGTTGTAGAAATTTCACTACCTATAGAACAAACCAATATATGCAATGTCCTAAAGCATAATACTTGTTTTACTTCTAGAAAACATTAAGCGGAAGCATAATCGAATTCATGAGCAACATCACGTAGAAACAAGCATAAATGATGAAGAGAAATCATTCACATAACATAGAATATATCACTAGGGAAAACGCCAGCATAAAACCCCAACTCTGTATTATCAATCAAGTGGAAATCCTCAACATCATACAAAAAGAATAAACTCAATAGCTATCCCACTCTCTCTGTACTCTAATGATCATGAATCAGAAGATGAAAATCATGGACTTCCTAGGCCTCAATATATAGGCCACAAGTCCTCCAATCTCCTATAATAGATCCTTCTCCATGCAAGGAATACTTAGTAAAAATATCTAAGCATCTGGTAGTACACTGTCCCACATCTGATCTCAACTGGGTCACTTATAGAACTGACATGCAACAATTATCCATGAGTGAATTCTCAATTATCTAAAATAATAATTGTCATATGCATGCAAGAATTAACAAACTATATTTTATTATTTTAACAACTTTTTAAAATAATCTAATTGGACTTCACTAATTAGAACTAAGTCAATCGATTCTCTCATTATAGAACTCATACTTATTCCCTCAATGAGTGGGACAAGTCATGTGCATGCTCACAAAGACTTCAAATTCGAATTTCCTTAATTAGTTAACTCAATTGAATTAATTAATTAATATTTCCAACTATTGTTAAGACCAAAATTAATTTTACTTCCTATAGATAGACTAGGGACTGCTATAAATAGGAAGGGACCCAGACATGTTATTTTTAGAACTTTCTATTTTTCGAAGTTTCATCTCTCACCCAATGTGGCCAATGACCTCACTGGCCGAACTGCTATTTTTAGACATGCTATTTTTAGCAGGTCTATTTTTAGCACATTCTAAATTTAACATTTCTTGTTGCACATTTTTCAACGCTCCCTCTCAACAAGAAAGGCTTCCTCTCGAACCTGATCTTGTAACTCTGGAATGTTCTGCATGCAACACATCTACCCGGTCCACTTACTCCAACAACACTTGATACAAAAACACTCCCAACTGACCACTCTGTTTGGCTAGAACATACTCTGATGCTGAGGCTCTACCTGCTGCTGACAAGTGTTCCCTCTCTGACATCTATGCTACTACAACATCTCCATTCATCTCGCACCATTGCACACCTCTCTGTGCCACCTAGCACTGTGTAAAACTCTTGTGCCTCTCGCATTGCTGCAGCCTATTAGCTATGCGATGTCCTAGGATTCCTTGCACTATCATTCTCTCTGCCACTCCATCTGCATCTATCTCTAGTCAATCAGCTAGTTCTCGGTACTCCACATCAAGGCTTCGGTAGCAAGGCCACATCCAAGAGGTTGGGTACCTCAGGGATCCTGCCCCTCCTCCTTGGGACGATCACTCTATATCGCCCCACCTACTACCTAAAGGTATGGCTGCATGTGATCCCTCTGCCCGCCTGGCTCAAAGTTTCCCTCTACTAGAGGTATCTGCATGAGTAGATGTCTCTACTCGATCTCCTCTCAACTTCTCTAGTTGTGGCTGCTCCACAACCTCCTGAAGCTGCTGCACCAATCGTGGCTCCTCCATAATCGTCTGAGACTTCTTCTGGCTCTACATGTTGAGAGGTAATATAGCCTCCCTTTCAACCACCAAGTCTCTAACCTTTGCCTTGCTCCTCAAGGCTTTACATGCATCTTGTACCTAAAGTGCATACAGGTTCTTGGATAGCATACCAATCTATTTCCACTTTCTCGCGTCACGAAATTTTCTAGAAAAGGAGCTGATTTTAAATCAGCGATATCTCCCTCATCCGAACTCCAATTCATCTGATTTTTTTTTTTGGGTATTTTTCCATAATAAATCCAAATCTGCTATTTATTTCTGAAAATTCTGTACAAACATTTTCAGATCTACTTTGCTAACTCTCGGCCCAAAACTCAAAACTTTGAAATCTCATCTCAGTATATTGTTCTTTCTTGATCAAGTGTGCTCTGATACCATGTAGAAATTTCACTACCTGTAGAACAAATCGATATATGCAATTTCCTAAAGAATAATACTTGTTCTACTTCTACAAAACATTAAGCGGAAGCATAATCGAATTCATGAGCAACATCAAGTAGAAACATGCATAACTGATCAAGAGAAATCAATCGCATAACATAGAATATATCACTGGGGAAAGCACTAGCATAAAACCCCAACTCTGTATTATCAATCAGGTGGAAATCCTCAACAACATACAAAAAGAATCAGCTCAATAGCTATCCTGCTCTCTCTGTACTCTAATTATCTTCAATTAGAAGATGAAAATCATGGACTACCTAGGCCTCAATATATAGGCCACAAGTCCTCCAATCTGCTATAATAGATCCTTCTCCATGCAAGGAATACTTACTAGAAATATCCAAGTATCTAATAGTACACTGTCCCACATCTGATCTCAACTGGGTACCTGACAGAACTGACATGCAACAGTTATCCATGAGTGAATTCTCAGTTATCTAAAATAATAGTTGTCACATGCATGCAAACATTAACAAACTATATTTTATTATTTTAACAACTCGTTAAAATAATCTAACTGGACTTGACTAGTTAGAACTAAGTAAATCGATTATCTCATTATAGAACTCATACTTATTCCCTCAATCAGTGGAGGAAATTAAGGATAAATTCCTCAATGAGTGGGACAACTCATGTGCATGCTCACAAAGACTTCAAATTTGAATTTCCTTAACTAATTAACTCAACTGAATTATCTAATTAATATTTCCAACTGTTGTTAAGACCAAAAGTAATTTTACTTCCTATAGATAGACTAGAGACTGCTATAAATAGGAAGGGACCCAGAAATGCTATTTTTAGAACTTTCTATTTTTAGCAATTTCACCTCTCACACAATGTGGAAAATGACCTCACTGGCCAAACTGCTATTTTTAGACATGTTATTTTTAGCAGGTCTATTTTTAGCACATTCTAAATTTAACATTTTTTGTTGCAATTTTTTCAACAATAGAGGCAAAGACACCGCGTTTTTGTGAAATCGAGTAAATTATATTTCATCAAAAGATTTCATGGTGGGTCACCATAATTAAATAAAGTAATGCTATGTCTTTTTTCCTTATATAGTATGTTGCATTTTGTGGTTGGATTGGCGTAGAGGTTTATCATTATCAAATTCAATGTCGCACATGATCCATTGATCACTCACAAGGGCATAATTATTGGGTCCATAGACTCTTCATTAGTGTATGAAGATCTAAGTCTTTACCTGAAAACTGATTTTCTTTCCATCTAGACGGATTTTCCGCTCAAAAATTTCAGTGTGGAAGCATGAATGATGGCGGGTTATGGACTAAACCATGTTTAAATTTTGTTTGGTTTCAGCAGTTGACAAGGGGTTTCTCAAATTTTAGAGTTTGACGATAGAAAGGAGATTTTGTGTTAAAAAAATAAAAGGGAAAAGGAAAGGAAGGAGGTGGTACAATCATCTTAATATTACTAATCAAGTTTTTATTTGCCTTATCTTGGGGCAAAATCCATTGAAGAATTAGTGTATTCATGCTTTGGTATAAGGGGAGATGGGACTTTCCATAGAAAACATTCATAAAATTTTGGACAAAATTCTAGATAAAATAAAAGAAGCATGGGGCCTTTTCTTAGCAATACCACTTTATAATAGAATAGCAAGGCTTTCTCAAAAATGATCTATGCCATTATGCAACAAAAATGCCCATGGGAAGTGAAGGAAGGACAAGGAAGAGGAGCTAAGTTCTTCGCACTTGGATCTTAATTGCAACGAACAAAGTCAACCATAGACCTTCAGAAATTGGAGGAATTAGACACATGGCTCTTAGAGGTGGGGCAACCAGAACGAAGGAAACTCAGTTGGAATCTTAAGCCATCTATGCTTGCATTAATACAACCCACATTCTCGGAGCATCCTTGTGAAGAGGTCAAGCTCACAATTGCTTCGTGTCTCAGCAAGATCATAGCTTTAACACCATGAGTATTGTCTTACAATAATGATCTTATGAGGGAGATATTGTAGTTGATAGTGGAAGGCCTTAAAGGGTTGAATAACATCATGCTTCCTAACTTTTAGAACTGTTGTAGAAATTTTAACAGTCATGGCAGAATTCAACTTTGGCACATTCATAGTGAATTTGGAATGTGATGAGTTGATCTTTTAGTTGATCCATAAGTTTTACACCACTATTACATCAACTCATTCAGACCATGTCAAAACAAGCATGCAAAAGATTGTGTCTCTATTATTAGAAGGCCATGCTCACATGTGCAAGATACTAAGATGTAAATTGTTGACCATTTGGAGGAAGGACCATAGGGATCCTATGATCTAGTTGAGAAGTTTGTAAAGAAAAACATAAAATTACTCAAAAGGGTGCTCACTACGAAGGAGTTGATAAGGATTGATGGAGGAAGCAAGAACAAAATATGCATCAATAATGAACTAAGGATGAGAGGACTATGCTTTATCTACAAGGGACCTTGGGCCCTTAACCATTCATGTCTAGGTGATAAGGGGAAACAAGGGAAAATCATGAAGATTCATCCATAATTGGTTTCACATGAAAGATCCAACCAGTCAAGTACAAATGGTGAGCAACAACACCATGTTTTCAGAGAAACTTATAAGACAGGTCGATGATAATCAATCAACTTGACAAAGTAAATCAGGAAAAGAAGGAGGGAATTCCTCCTGATGATGAGGTAGTTGAGTTTATAGATATCCAAGAGAACATCCATAAAGAGTATGTACAATCAGGTATAGATAACATTCCACCAATACATTTATGTTTGACAATCAAAGAGGGTGGACAACTTATCCCGACATGTGAAAAAGGCTAGGAAGAAGACATTCTAGGAGAATCAAATGAGGAGCCAATAATAATAAATCGACATGATGAGCATGATCATGCATGGTATCATGACAAATATAGTATGCATGATAAGCCATTTCTGGAGGGTCAAAAAAAGGTTCAAGTTAAAGTTGTGGTCATGGGGCATCCAGTGCAGTCAAATATAGAGACATTATGTAGGGAACGAGAATTTCTAGTAGAGGACTTTTGGGAAAGGATCATGCATTTCAAGGAAGATCTTGCGATGTTGAAGTAGAGATTCATGGCAGCTTGAGACACTATCTTATAGGAGAATAGAAAATTTGGGAACCTCATAGGGGTATGTGTTGAATCAACGACCCAGTTGTCTAGTGTGGAGGAACGACTCAAGTCCCTCACAAGGCAGGAAGATGAGTACATTTGGTAGTTGCAGAGAAGCCCTCTATAAGAATATATAGATAAGGCTTGCAGCTCTACCAACTTGCCATTATACATTTGGGATAGCAAGGAAGAGTTATACAAATGGATCATGATGGGTGATCGGGTGGAGCAACATGAGTTGAGGATTAGGCAACATCAGCATGGTAGATTTATTCCACGTGTAGGGATTCATGCATTATATACTTCCCACGAGATGGATTTAAAAGAGATTATGAGTTGGAACTCTATTGACAGGATACTCTTAGCCAAGGGCATATTGAGACTTGGGCCCTCAAGCACAAGCAATGATGGAGGGCTGAGGTGGTGTCATAACCAACACGTCCTAGGACTTAGGTGGCATTGGGATCTAGGAGAATCCAATGGGGGTAGGATTGACCAAAGGATTGTTTTGGATTCAGGTATCGAAGGATCCATTCATGATCATTTAGAATGGAGGCATGGAATAATACATTGGGTTGTATGCGATCTTGGTATCAATATACAAATGCTTCTTTTGTGGATAGAAGTGGATTACCTGAGGGCAAACAATCTTTGAGCGGGAGGATATATATATATATTATATATATATATCTATATATATTATATATATATATAATATACTATATATATATATATATATATTATATATATATAGATATCGATATATATGTAAACCTATATATTGTGTATATATAGGCCATATACAGATATATATCTATATATATCTGTATATATATATATTTGGATATGGTCAAAGTTGATGGAATCTTCCCATGGTATTTAATGTGTCAGTTGTCCATGGCACTAGCCCATGGTATTTGCCTTTGTTTTTCAAGGGAAAACAATAAAATAAAGTCTCTAAAGTGTCAATCAATCCTGTAAAAGGGGATAGGAGAGTTATTTATCTATTTGGCTTTTGTTGTGAACTTGGCAAGGCTATTTCTAGTTGATCCTAGGTATGAAAACCCATGGGGGTAATTTGTGTAGTGGATCCATCTATGATCTATGATTGTGCTTAAATATATTTAATTTCTTTGTTGATGGGTAGCCATACATGCCGAGGCACGGGCTTTAGTAGTTCTTGTGTGGGCATGTAATTTTGTTTCTATTTATTTACATAAAGAAGAGGCTACATTCTTGGATCTTTATTGTGTTAGGTGTTTTTAGTGCAATAATTTCATTAGAACACCTAGAGTGTACCATATCTCATTAAAATTTTGATGTTGGGATATTACAGGATTCAATCATGCAATATTTCCATGTTAGTGGATCCCTATAAGCCATGTAGACATTCTTCATGGTTTTTCTAATATTTTGACAAAATTATCACCATTCAACAATGGGGTTAAGGTCCATTGCAATTTATTCTTTTTAAATGAAATAGTCAATGAACACTACTTCCATAATTAAGGATAATTTGTAGAAGTTCAAAATATAGATCCAAATATGCATATACCAAATAAATGGCTAACATGCATGCATACAAGCGTAGTAGTTATATTTCTCATAATGCGTTTTTAATGGGGGATTAGCCAAAGAATATATTCCATCATTCCCAACATAGCTTCATATACAATATCCTAGTACGAAAGAAATAACCAAAATTGCTTCTCTAGAAGGCTTTGAGAAGATGGAAACTTCGAAAGGAAAGACAATTTCAAGAGGAGCAACTGCTTTTAGGAGGTAATGAGACAATAGGTGTTTTACTTGAATTGTTATTAGAGTTTGAAATATTGTGATGAGGTATTTTCATTGTTTTTAAGTATTTTTAGAAAGTATTGACATCTTGAAAATAAAAATATAGATGTAGTTAGAGTAAAAATAATTGGGAAACAATCATGAGACGTCATGGCTTATTGAGAAGGAAATCATAGCTTTCTTAGAAAGCTTTTTGTGTTTAGCACACTGATAAATAAATTCTAAAAAATGGTATTTTGGACAATAGATTGACAAGGCCACAATAAGTGGTGTCTTAGAGGAGTTATGGCCACAATGCATGGGTGTCTAAGAAGAATAACTCCTCTGAAATAGTACAGTGAGTAGTTGTTTCTTTAAAAGTCTATGTACATTACTTTTAATGCAAGGACAATAGCTTGGCAAGGCCACAATAAGTGGGTGTCTAAGAGGAGTTATGGCCACAATACATGGGTGTCTAAGAAGAATAACTTCTCTGAAATAGTACGGTGACTAGTTGTCTCTTTAAAAGTCTATGTACATTATTTTTAATGCGAGGACAATAGCTTGGGAAGGCCATAATAAGTATGAATCCTATATAAAGGATAGAGACTCCCCATTGAGATATATCAAGTCTTATTTTGTAATTGAGCTCTGCTATGTTGGAGGTTGCCCCCTCGAAGAGGCAAGTGAACATTGATTTCATCTCTTAATAATAAAATACTTGTTGTTTTTCTCATTTTGTTCTATGTTCTGGGTTGTATTTCTTTGCATATTTGGTATTCTGGAATTTCTCGCAGGTCAAGAGCATAAGAATTTATGAGTGGTACATGGAGGCTTTTCCAATGTTTTTTAAAACTACCATTCTCCTTCAACATACCATGTTTGGTTCAACAAGTGCTTGGTTATGTTATGATTGTGACACCTTGTTAATATTTGAAATATCTTGCAACCTTTTCTATGCAAAGTATACATGAATTTGATCATCCCATCACATTTGTCTTCCTATAATCCTTTGATTTACTTCCAACATGTGAATAGATTTTATTGAGACTTGTATATTGAAGATGCCAACTATTGACATGATTTTAATGGTGTCTTGTGCTAATAATTACAAATCATGGATAAGCTTACATAACACGATGCCTTAATTTGTGGATGAGATCATCAAGGCTACCTTTATTCATGAAATTTTAAAAATGACTACAATACTTACAATCTCAAACTCCTTCCTAAAAAACAAAATCGTAGGGGTCAAAGGAAGGGCTTTATGAAACCTCTTTTCAACTTGAAACAAAATATAAGGAGGCAGGCCATAGGTTCTCCACCACCCCAACTTAAGTTCAAATGAATGGTTTATAAAGTAGTATGAGAGATTCATCACCACTGATTTGAGGGGTAAATCCTCCAATTTTGAACACAATTTTTTTTCCTTAAAAATATCTTCAATAGCCACCAAATATCTATAATAGTAATCTTATTATGAATCAAGCTAATATTATTACATGAAAACACTTGATACTAGATAAAACTATATACATTTTTAATAACATTAACCACCATAAATACATTTCTCAAAAAATAATAAATGAAGTGATTCTATTAAAATAAATTCTCAAAAAAAAAAAAAACCATTTATTAACAACACTACCAAAACCAAGATATCTTACATAGACAAACATATTATTATCTTAAATAAACAGACCTTAATATTAGTAATAATTAAAAAATATACCACACATGCACTAGATTTTCCTTCGGAAGTATAGACTTACATGTGATACCTAAATTCAATGCAAGATTACTTTATTATTAATAATAATTAAAATGTATACCACATACACTAGATTTTCATATAACCACACTAGATTTCCTTCCAATGTGATACCTAAATTCACATGCAATATTATGGTAAAAGTCCACCAAAAAAAGGAATTCACATGCAAGATTATGTTAAAAGTCCACAAAAAAAAAGGAATTCACATGCAAGATTATGGTAAAAGTCCACCAAAAAAATGAATTCACATGCAAGATTATGGTAAAAGGCCACCAAAAAAAAGAATTCACATGCAAGAATGGTAAAAGTCCACCAAAAAAAGGGTTTCTTGCAAGATTATGCTAAAGGGCCAGTGGGTCCCATGATAAAAGTAAAAGTTTTTGAACAGTCACAAATACTAAAGAAATCACATTTATGATTAAACACTTCAATCCAAATTCCGAGAGCACCAATAATTTAGGTTTGTTTATTTTTCAACTAATTAAATCATATTGGTAATGTTCAAAAACAACGCCTCACCAAACTCACTCCTGTGTTGGTGTACTATTTGTCACGACACAAATAGTGCAACAAATCAAATAGTATAGTGCTTCATTGTGAAAAAATATATGTACATTATTCTATTATTTTGTTTGTTTTGGAGATGGATTTTTTTTCTGGGATTTGAAATTTTGACAAAATGAATATAGTACTCTGGATGATTCGAGTCATAATTTTCTAAAAAATAATCAAAAAATTTAAAAATGTATCTTATTTTTAAAAACTAAGAATATTTACATTTTTCACTTTAATCAGAACAAAGATTGTTTTTAAAATACTTACATTTTCACTCTAATAATAACAAAGATTTCAATTTTTATTTCCACCCAAGCAAAATAACTCTGCCCCTTTGCACGTGAAGAAATCCAAGAAGAACTCCTCTGTCACATTGCGCATGCAGAAATCTCGGCATAGTTTTTTTCCTTTTTCTCTCTTTCTTAAAATAAGAAAGAATAACTCGTCTGCCGAGTTGTGCAGAAAATAATCTTAGTTACATCAGTAAACAAGGCAAAAAAATAAATGAGTGGGGGTCGGGTTCGCATTAGGCGGCCCGCCCCCATAATCCCCGTGCGGTGTACTGACATAGAAGGTTTTGGGTGGTACCGTTTATTAATGCACTAACTTCCAGCTTGGGGGCCGGCCACGTGGGCCGGGCGGGTTCGACCCTCGCCAGTCCTGTATCAAATGTAACGATGCGTAATATGACCTGGTGGAGGACATTGGGGCCAGCCCAGCCCATTAATGCATGGGTTCAATATATGCGTGCACATGGTGGAGGGCTCGGTGGACTCAGGCCTGGATCAACAATGCTAACTTGCAAAAGGAGTTGTGGGCAGAAGCAATATCTACTGCTTGTTATTTAGTTAACAGATAACCTTCAGGTAGCAATTGATTGTAAAATTCCCCGAAGATGTTTAGATAGGTCAGTCTTGTGACTATTCACATTTGAGGATATTTGGCTGTGATGCTTATTCTCTCATTCCTAAAAATCAGCGTTCAAAATTAGATCCAAAGTCGAAATGTTATGTCTTTGTTGGGTATGAATATGCAGTGAAAGGATATAGGTTGTGGGATCCTACATTGCGGAAGATAATCATTAGTAGAGATGTAACATTTGATGAATCCTGTCTTTTAAAATCAACTGTTGAAAGAATTGAATAGGAACAGGTATCGCCAAATCAACAAGTTCAGTTGGAGGCTAGATTTTTCGATGACAGTCGAAAGGAAGGAGAAACCTCTGGAGAAATAGGTGTTGAAGACACAAAGGAAGCCATTGAAGCTTCTGAACCAGTGCAAGTCTCTGAACCAGTTCAGCAACCAGTCGCTCTTAGAAGGTCTACAAGGGAAAGGAAAATTCCAAAAAGGTATGAAGATTTTGCTTCTCTTTTTCTTTGATTACTGAAGATGGGGAACCTTCTTGTTATTAGGAAGAAGTAGATGATATAGATAGTGAAAAATGGAAAGTGGCTATGGAAGAAGAAATGGACTCCTTAGCCAAGAACAATACCTGGGATCTTGAAGAGCTTCTTGAAGGGAGAAGTGTTGTTGGATGCAAATGGGTCTTTAAGTTGAAATGGAAAGTTGATGGGAGTATCGAAAGGTATAAGGCGAGACTAGTAGCAAAAGGGTATTCTCAGGTTGAAGGTATAGACTTTCATGAGATTTTTTTTCCAGTTGTAAAACTTGTTTCTATTCATACTGTGTTGGCACTAACTGCATTCCTTAATCTTGAGTTAGAACAGTTAGATGTTAAAATAGCTTTTCTACATGGTGATTTGAACGAAGAGATATATGGAACAACCAGAAGGTTTTGTACAAGGTCACAGCAGAAGATTAGTTTGCAAGCTCAGGAAATCATTGTATGGTCTAAGGCACTCTCCCAGACAATGGTACAAGAAGTTTGATTCCTTCATGGTGAGCCAAAACTTTATAAGATGTGAGTATGATCATTGTGTATACTTCAAAAGTTTCAATGGCATATTCATTATCTTAGCTTTGTATGTTGACGATATGCTTATTGCAAGCAAAAGCATGGAAGAGATCAACAGGTTAAAGGCTCAACTCTCTAGGACACTTGATATGAAGGATCTTGGAGCAAAAAAACATATCTTGGGCATGGAGATACACAGAGACAGGAAAAATGGTAAGCTTTGTTTATCACAGCAGAAGTATGTGGAGAAAGTACTTGAAATGTTCTCTATGAACAATGTGAAACCTGTTAATATTCCACTAGCTTCCCATTTTAAGCTTTCTTCGGTTTTGAGTCCTAGAGATGATGATGAAAAGCAGTATATGTCTCATGTACCATATGAAAATGCAGTAGGCAACCTAATGTATGCGATGGTATCTACAAGACCTGACATTTCACATGCAGTTGGAGTTGTCAGCAGGTTCATGGAAAATCCAGGTAAAGAACATTGGCAAGCAGTGAAATGGGTGCTTCTATATCTAATAGGCACAAGTGACCATTGCATCGCCTTTAATGGTAGTGAAGGATCAGTCTGCGGATATGTAGATGCTGACTATGCAGGTGATATGGACAAAAGAAGATCTACTACAGGTTATGTCTTTACTCTTGCAGGTGGAGCAATTAGTTTGATGTCAAAGCTTCAAGAAACAGTTGCGTTGTCCACGACTGAAGCCGAATATATTGCTGCTTCAGATGCTAGTAAAGAAGCAATCTGGTTAAAGGGTCTGCTCGATGAAATTGGAAGACCGCAGGATAAAGTGAACATATTTTGTGACAGTCAAAGTGCTATTCACTTGGCTACAAATCCTACCTATCACAGTAGAACCAAGCACATTGATGTAAGGTATCATTTTCTGAGACATGTGATCGATGGCTGAAAAGTAGCTCTTCAAAAGGTCCATACACGAGAAAATTGTGCAGACATATTCACAAAGCCAGTTACAGTAGAGAAGCTGTGGTGGTGTTTAGCTTTTCTTGGCTTGCAGAAAAGATGATGAATTGGCATGGGCAAGGGATTAGGAAAATTGTTGTCAAGGTGGAGTTTGTTAGTTTGACAATGAATTAGTAACTTTGGGTAAATGTAACTAGACAATTTTATACCGATATATTAGTTATGTAACGATGGTTGATGATATAAAACTATCAAATGCCCATGAAATATAATGTGTGGAGGATAATTGTTAAATAACAAATTCCAATCCATTCAGTTTTCTTTGTCTTGGTTATTCGGCTGAGCCTTCTTGTTTTCTTCATTATTTTAGTTTTTGTTACAACAATTTGACATCCCGCAGGATGTATTTCTTATTTTAAAATGTATTTGACAGTTGCTGTAAATTTTTACCCATCAAATTTGGCGTGCCTCATCAATCAATAACCAACATTTTGACGTCTAATTTGGAATATTTTCCATTAAAATTTAAGTTAAAAACAACAAAATTTATAATACCCGTCACAGTTAAAAACACCAAAATTTATAGTACCAGTCCTAAGTTAAAAACAACAAAATAAGACTAGCCCTAGGGTCATAAGGAAAATGCTTCTAGTGCGTCTAGGTCACATGGCGGTGGAGCCTCGCACACTTTCATAGGTTTGAGGCCTATAAAAGATTATTTGGTTATAGTCCTTTTTTAGATTTTAACTTTATGAAACGAGATCTCGCCCTGGGAAACTAAGAACAACTAGATTGTAAGTTAGGTGTTACGTTCAAGGAACCAACCAACCAGTGTATGTCAAGAAAGTGAATTCAACGATCCAATTGTATGCTAGTAGGTGATTGCAAAACACTAAAACTATCTGCTGTGTATAATACTACCATGTATTCACTACCATGTCATTTTCTTGAAACACAAGGATAGGTCACTCAAAAAATGTTGGAGCTTTCTACCGAAATTGCTGTCATCATTTACATCAAAATTGGCAAGATTTAACAGTTTGAAAGTGTTATGAAACCAGCTGAAGAAAAGATAGAAAAGATAGATCAATGCCTTAGAATTCAGCCTCTTCGAGGGGGCTACCTCCTTTACATTACATAAATGAACAATTCTTGGATGATTCAAATGAAAAGACCTCCTCTCGAGTCTCTATATATAGGAGTCTAAGGGGTCATAACATAATCAGAGCCTACATAACAATAATAATGTAAGGGCACAATAATAACAATAGTGGGCTTCTATGGGGCAGAATAGAAACAATATGGGCACTACATGGGTACATAAATATAATAAGGGAGTTTTACTAATAATAATAAGGGGTTACACTAGTAGTATAGGGGCCTAACAGATTTTGACAAATTCCTCTTTTAAGAGTGGCTTATGATAGATCTTTAATAGGTGACCATTCACAATAAGAGGAGTTTGATGTTCATCAATGGTTTTGATTCTTACCACTCCATTGCTAAAGACTTCATCAATATCATATGGCCCAAGCCAATGAGTCTGAAATTTACCTTTGAAGTCTTTAAACTTGGAATCAAATAGCAATGCCTAGTCACCTTGAAACTTTTTCTCTTTGATGTATTTGTCATGCCACTTAGCTCTTTGATATTGAACTAGATCATTTCTTAGGATTGCTTCTTGTCTGATCTCGTCTAGCTCATTCAATTTCTCCATTCTATGCTTTTGGGCTTCTGATAGATCCATCCCCAACTGAACTGCCATCTTGAAGATTTTGACTTGGAGCTCAATGGGGAGCAGGACTTCTTTCCCATAAACAAGTTCATAGGGAGAATGTCTTGTTGTATTTCTCCATGTAGTTTTGTAGGCCCACAAGGCTTCAGGAAGCCTTTTTTCCCAATCTCTTCTATGTAGATGAACAGTTTTGGTGATGATGTTTTCGAAAACTTTGTTTGTAGACTCCACTTAACCATTTGCTTGCAGATGGTAAGGAGTAGATCTTCTGTGCTTGATTTTGTATTCTTCCATCAACTACTCCACTAGGTTGGATGTGAATTGACTTCCCTGATCTGTCACAATTTCTCTTGGAACACCAAAGCGAGTAAAAATATCCTCATGAAGAAAACTAACAACTGAATTTTCAGTAGCAGAAACTAACGCTTTGGCTTCTACCCATTTAGTGACATAATCAGTACATACCAATATAGACTTATTTTGTTTAGATGGTGGATTTATAGGTCCAATGAAATCTAAAGCCCATTTTTCAAAGGGTTCGATGAGTACATGTGGTTGCAATGGCATTTCATTTGAAAGGGTAGGTTTCCCTACTCTTTTGGCAGTTGTCACACCTTTTGACATATTTCTTTGCATCTTTGAAGAGGGATGGCCAAAAATATCCTAAAAGAGGATTTTATAGGTTGTCCTTTTGTCAGCAAAGTATCCGCCGCATGGTTCATCATGACATGCCTTGAGAATATCAGGCATTTCATCTTCCCTAACACATCTTTTGATCACAAGATTTGGCCCTGTTTTAAACAACTCGTTAGAAATCCATGAATATTTTGAACTCACCTGAATAATCTTTCTTCTTTCACTAGGAAATAAATGTGGAGGTAGTTTCCCTATAACCAAATAGTTAGCAATATCTGCATACCAAGGAGTCTTAGTAGTTACTGCAAACAAATATTCATCAAGAAACTTATCCTCTACAGGAGAATCTTCTTTAGTATTCTGAATCCTAGACAAGAAATCAACTACTGTATTTTGTTTCCCTAGTCTATCCAACACAGTAATATTGAATTCCTGTAAAAGTAGGAGCCATCTTGTAACTCTACCATTAGTAACAGGTTTGTTCATTAGATATCTAATCGCAGAATGATTAGTATCAATAAAAGTTTCATAGTCTGTTATATAATGTCTGACCTTATTGATTGCATGAACAATAGCTAAAAACTCTTTTTCAGTCACAGTATAGTTCAACTCAGTGGGAGTCAAATTTTTACTGGTATAGTAAATGGCATAAGGGACTAAATCTTTTTGACCCAACACAGCACCTAGAGCTGTTTCTGAAGCATCTATAGAAATATGGAAAGGGAGCTTCCAATTTGGTCCTCTCAAGATAGGCGCTTCAGATATTCTTGTCTTCAAAGTTTCAAATGTTGATTGACAATCGGGATACCATTTGAATTCACAGTCTTTTGTAAGCAGTTTGAAGAGTGGGGATGCTATTTTAGTTAAGTTTTCTATAAATCTTCTATAGTATCCAATAAATCCTAGAAAACTTCTAACATCTCTTTGACAATTTGGAATAGGCAATTTGGAGATGACTTCAACTTTTGATTTATCAACTTTAATCCCATCCCCTGAAATGTATGTCCCAAAACAATACCTTCAGTAAACATCATAAAGCATTTTTCATGGCTTAATGAGATGTTTGTTTATTTACATCTTACAAGGACTTTTAACAAATTTTCTAATGCTTCTTCAAACAAGTCACCATAAACTATAAAGTCATCCATATAAACCTCTACACAATCATGGAATAGATCAAAAACATTCCTAGTACTGCTCTTTGGAATGTTGCGGGTGCATTACATAATCCAAAAGGAAACACTCGATAGGAAAAAGTTCCCCATGGACAGGTAAATGTGGTCTTATCTTGATCCTTAAGTTCTACCTGAATTTGATTATAACCACTAAAACCATCCAGAAATGAAAAGCACTTTTTTCCTGCTAATGTATCTAATACTTAATTGATAAATGGCAAAGGAAAGTGATCCTTCAAAGTTGCTTTATTCAATTCCCTGTAATCAATGCATACCTTCCATTTACCATTCTTTTTAGGTACTATAACCAAAGGAGAAACCCATCGGCTATCTGAAATTGGATAAATGAAGTTTACATTGAGTAGTTTTTGGAGCTCTTATTTCACTATCTCCCTAAGATTTGGATTCATCCTTCTCTGAGGTTGTCTGATTGGTCTATTGTTTTCCTCGATATAGATATGATGGATGCAAGTCTTAGGGTCAACACCTTTCATATCAGTATACTTCCATGCAAATGCAGTAGAATGTTTTTGCAAGATTTTGGTTAGCTCTTCCTGTTGTGACTTTCCAAATTTTTGTTGATATTCAATGTTTTACCTGGAAAAATCTCAATGGTAGAACTACCGAACTCTTCCATAGAGTAAAGAGACATTTGTCTTGATGATAAATACTCAATGATAGAATCTAACTGAAATTGTGTGTGGTCATATTTTGAAGATGTTTCAAAATTTTCTAATGTGTTCAGAATTTGACTATCTTCAATAATTTCAGAAATGGTAAAGACAGGTTGTATACTATCCTCATCATCGACCCATTCATTGTCCCCTACTTCTGTAATTGCTTTTGCTGGAGGATACAAATTGAATTTCTTTGTCGAACTACCATCAGAAATGTACATATCTCCAGATCTACAACTAATGAAAGAATCAGTTGTGGCTAGCCAAGGTCTTCCTAGGATGAGTGGATGCCCTCCTAAATTACTCTTGGGAGTCAAAATCATAAAATCTACTGGATACTCCCACGAATCTAAGGAGGCTGAAATATCTTCTAATACACCATTTGGTTTGATTATTGATCTATCTGCAAGTTGCAGTAAGGTAGGTGTAAAAAGAAGATTAGGAAGTTTAAGTTGTTCCATAGTCTATCTACTCATAATGTTGATAGCAGCCCCTAAGTCAATAAAAGTGTTTGGAATTTCTATCCCACTTATATGTGTCTTGACAATTGGACTACCTAGATCTACATACTTCTGAATGGTAATTTTTCCCATCATGATATCTGCAATTTTCCCTACCAGGTGGATTCTTCTTGTATCTCTTGGTTTCCTTCCTGGTCTTTTAAGACTCAACTCCTTTATTGTTTTTGCTAGAATAGGAATCTCTCTAATGGCTTGTAGCAAGGGAATCTCGATACATACATTCTTTAATTCATCTAGGAAATCATAGTCAGGCAACAAGATTTGTTTTTCCACGCCTTTGTCAATTTGTAATCTTTCAGGGAAAGGAGGTGTGGATGAAGATGCAGGTTTTCTCAACTATAGGAGTTGTGGGGGTTGACTCTTTTTCTTTTTCTTTTTGAATGTTTGGGTTTTGAAGAGATGCTTCCTCAGAACCTTTATTGGCTTTAAGAGAATCCTCCTCAGAGGTATCTTGCTCTTGAACATCTATAGAAGGTTTTTCTAAAACTCTACCAGACCTGAGTTGTACATCATTAAGAGGAACAATCATATAGGTAGGAAATTGTTGTCCTTCTACCATGTAAGGGTTCTGAGGATTTTTGCTGTTAGGATTTGGCAATGGTTGGGCTGGTAGTTGATTAGTCTTTTGTTGAAATGGAAGCAAGAGCTGAGGATTTGGATTTTGTTGAGAAGGTTGTTGTTGTGAAAATGGCAATGAAAGTTGTGGATTTTGATTTGGAAGCTGTGGATTTTGTTGATTTTGAAAAGATGGAGGATATTGATAAAATTGAGTAAATCTCCCATAAGGATTTTGCATCCCTTGTGCCCATGATTGATATGGATTTTGAGGTTGAGGCCAAGGTTGCTGCCAAGAATTCCAATTTGGCAGGCGCTGAAAGTTCATAGGGTTGTTAAATCCTTGATTTTGTTGCCCTTGCCAAGGTCTTCTTGGAACAAAACAAAGGGACTCTACTGAATTTGGATCTTCTTGAAAGATAGCTTTGAGCCCAGGAATTGAAGGACAATCCTTGGTCTCATGGCTTTCGGAGCAAATCACACATGTTTCTACAACGTTTGCATCCAAGGGGCAT
The DNA here is from genome assembly GCA_000404065.3 of Pinus taeda. Taxonomy (NCBI): domain Eukaryota; kingdom Viridiplantae; phylum Streptophyta; class Pinopsida; order Pinales; family Pinaceae; genus Pinus; species Pinus taeda. The sequence goes on from APFE030782816.1 coordinate 227,861, forward strand.
TCCCTTAGAGCATGTTTCTTCCTACATTTTGGACAAAAGATGGCCAAGGCATCAGCTTCTGTTTTCTGCTTGTTTTGTATTTTAAGGGTGTCTAGTTGTTCACTAAGGCTCCCTGGAATATCAGTTTTGAATTCATCGAGCATATTGCCAATCTCTGCCCTACTTACTGATCCAGTTGCAGATTTGTTTCCTCTAATAAGAGAAGGATCTCTAGGCCCTTTTCCCGTTTTATATTTTCCCCTCAAGAGATGGACACATAGTTCTGCTATGTCACGAAGTGGAAGTTGAGAAATATCTCCCTTCCCCCATCATGTTTAAAATATCTATCCATTCATCTCTAATGGCTTTTAATAGAAGGGCTTTCAAGGTTTCCTCATCTAAATTACTCATTTTGGCTCTCTTTAAGTTGTATTGAAATCTTTCAAGTAAATCCTCCAAGTTTTCATCTTCTTTTTGCATCATTTTGAATACCTCATCCTTATGATTGGTGGGCATGCAATAATCCAGGTATCTATCCAAAAATGTTTGTTTCATATCATTCCAAGTCCTAATAGATTGAGTGACTAATCCCATGAACCATTTCAAAGCAGCTCCCTTCAATGTTGAAGGAAACAGTTTGAGTTTTTCAGAGTCTTCCATATAGTCATAGGTTCAGCACAAGACTTCAAACTCAAACAGAAATGTTTCAGGATCCTCACTTCGCAACCCATAAAAGTTTGGGAGGACAGATGGTGAGATGTTTTTCATTGTTGTATGAGTTTCCTCATCAACTATAGGGAATCCAAATGAGTTATCTCTTTCCCTATTTCCTCCATTATTACCTCCACCTCCACCATTGTTGCCTCCATTATTTCGTCCTCCTCTACCTCTACCCCCAAATCCATTTACTACTTCCTTCATCATGATAGTTTCCTCAGAGTCTTTTGGTTCTTCTATCAAGGGTGTACAAGAGAGAGTTTCTTCCTTCTCTTCTTCAGGTGATTCTATTTCTTTGATTACAATATGTTCCCCTGTAGAAGTGAAGAAAGGTTCTTCTCCTAGATCAGATTTAGTAGATAGTGTGGGAGAATCCTCTAATTCAGTTGTTTCTCCTTGAATTCCAGGAGTCCTAAGGCTGGGAGTAGATGGAGGTGAATCTTTTCTATGCCTTGAAGTAGCTGGAGTTGTGAAAATCGAACTCTTGGCCCTAGCTATAAACCTTCCCCTAGAATCTCTTGCTCTATGCATGCCATTTTTTTGTTTTTTATTTTTTCTTTCAAGTTGGGCTAATAATTCTCTTTCTGATCTTCCAGATCACACTAGGTGCAAGAAGTGAGCATAATCAAGAAATTATTGAACTAACAACTCTCTTTTCTGATCCTCCAGATCATGCTAGGTGCGAGAAGAGAGCATACTTGAAGAAGTTTATTAGTTTTCCCTTCTGTTGTTTTTTTTAAGAAATTGGCTACCTAATTACACTTCCTCGGCAACGACGCCAAAATGTTTGGTCAATTTAGTGTGTCCTAAATTTCTACATTAATTATCAATCCAAGATTCGTAAGCTGATGAAGTGTGGCGCACTATATGTGCAAGACAACCTATTTCTTACTTTTTGTCATTTTTGATTTTTATTTTGTTTTGGGGGTTTTTATCTTTGTTTGTCTCCTAATGTGAATGGAAATTCTATCCCTAAGTTTTAAGAATACTCTAGAAGGCAAGTATGGATATAAATTTTAAGGCAATTATGTCCTCTATAATGATTTCCAAAACTTTAACACTTCACAGGGTCTTAGAGCATACTAATGATGAAATTAATACTTGAACAAAAATGAAAATGTGCTACTACTCAAGTCAAACAAATAATGAACTATTGATCATAAAACCATTATCTTTGCTGCTGTTTAAATACAGAAAAATGAACTAAGCTACTGCACTCAAGAAAATAAAAAATTGCAATCTAATAAAAGTAAAATCAATTCACATCATTCATAGTTTGAAACCTCGCCAGGTAGTCTAAGCTATGGCTTGCGGAGATAACATCAATGATATGAGCAAGTTGATATCTAATTGCAAAAAAGTAAAACTAAAATCAAATCACATCATTCATAGTTTGATACCTCGCTAGGTATTCTAAGCTATGGCTTTCGGAGATAACGTCAATGATATGAGAAAGTTGATGTCTAATCGCAGAAAAGTAAAACTAAAATAAAATCACATCATTCATATTCTGATACCTCGCCAGGTGGTCTAAGCTATGGCTTTCGGAGATAACATCAATGACATGAGCAATCTGATATCTAAACTAACTACTAAAGCAAGTGAACAAGATTGGAATCAAAGCATAACTGGAATTAAAAAAACTAAGAAAAGCAGAGTCAATAGAGAGGCTAATTCCATGTCACTGGTTATTGCAAAAATTGTATGAAAATACCCGGGCCTACTCTATCCTGAAACACACACACACTGATCTGTGTTATTAACAATATACAGAGCTGAAAAATCATGCACATAAATGAAATGTTAACAAATGAAATATACACAGGTGGATAACTATGGAATATGTGTAATGGAAATAAGGAAACAATGCATAAAACTTTACAGCAATAAGAAAAATGAAACCTCAGTATGCAGGGGCCCTCTACATAGCCTCAGTCAATAGGCTATTAGTCAAGAATTATTCTCACGCAATCATGTAGAAACTGAGTCTTCTTTTATATTTCAAAACAACGTTACCATAATGGGACTAGTGTCACGACACAACAACTTTAACAGCAAAATTACATTAATAAAAAGACTAACTCCATGCGTATAGAAATGCATTATTTATAACAAAAACTTCATAATTGTTTTCTTGTGAAACTACGTCAACAGAGGACATGTAAAAGACAACGTCCATGAATTTAGCATAATGGTTGCCGAGATTATTCAATCTATCGAAAATGGCTGTTGGATTTACATCACGGGTAGCCTACAGGTGTCAACATGACCCCAGGTGTCACGCCCCCAATTCTTTTTTGGTTAAATTGGCCGGGTGCGGCACTGCTTAAGTAACCAACATCTTTCATTGTTAACTTACTTTGTGAACTACGCCTTAACATTCATCATTAAACATGAATTATCATATTAATGTGCGGAAACCATTAATATTAAAACACCAGCAATATAGAACGGCAAGAGAACGACAACACATGTAAAAGCAATCTTTTATTATATATGAAGAATTTTTGTACAATGACCGGGAGCTTGGGTCCATTGGCATTTACACCCAAGTCGGACGCCCACCCGTGCAAGAGCGCACAGTGGTCTCACCACGACTTCACCAAAATCACAACACAAGTTTTCTTTGTCGAACGGGCAAGCGCGCCCGTGCACAACCTGCACCCAACACAACCCAAACTTGTTACAATGTTCCGGCGTGCGAGCGCCTTAGAATGCCCTCCACCCGCCCGTTCGTCCACCCAACACTACGCCGAGTTCATTGTGCAGCCGTGCCCGGCGAGCAGGCACATCTCTTGTATCAATACCGCACTGCACCTCTTGTCCCTCGCATATCTTGTTGAGATCAAGTGCGAAGAGCGATGGTGAAAATGCCATCCTCCATTGAATGTATATACGCCTCTTTGCATGGAGGTCGCGCCCTTGGTTGACCCTTCCACATATCTCTAACCACTGCGCCTTCAAACGATATACAATGCCATAGTGTGGTCGGCCTGCCCATGGCGCAGGACCACCCCACTAGCTCGCCCTCCATTTGGCAACGTTCCTCGGTCGGCTTGTGGATGAGCTCCCCTCGACTTGCCTCTATAAACTGGAATGCCAATTCGTCCACATAAACATATGTCACGCCTTTGGTCGCTCGATGTTCTCATTTCATGCATTAGTCAATTCGCGGAGTGGGTGGAGCACGCGCCCAGTCGCCCGATGACCGCAAGGCGTTACATCCTCCCCCACTTGAAATCATTGTCACCCTCGACAATCCCGACTGCCTCAGTATCTTCCATTCATACTTCGCAATATTCTTCTTCCATCTCCAAAGTGAGTCCTCTGATTCCTAGCTCTCTTCCTCCGGTGCATTCTTCCATCTAACAAGATACTCCCGTTTCATGTGGCAACCAATCCCTATAGTTCTGTAGCTCAAAATATTATCCAACTCCAGTCCTGGCTTGTCCACAATCCTGGCTGGTCCTCTCGTCGGTTCAACTCTCTCTGGATGATCAACATCAAGTCTGTGTCTCTTCAACTGACTCATGTGAAAAACTGGATGCTTCATGTGCATATCGTGCAGAAGCTCCAACTCATAAGCAACTTCCCCCACTCTCTTCTTCACTCGGAATGGTCCCTCATACTTTCGTGTTAGTTTGCTCGCAGTCCCCTTGGCTGGCTGAAACTACTCCCTGGTAATCTTGAGAAACACCATATCTCCCACACTGAAGTGTACATCCTGTCTTCCTCAATCAGCCCATTTCTTCATTCTCCTTGCAGCTTCGTGCAAGCACAACCGTGCCAACTCCAAGGTTTCATCCCAAGCCTTCATGAACTTCTTCGCATGAGGACTCCTAAAAAAACCTCCTATCACTATGGTATGCGGTGCAACTGGCATCTACCCATTTACCAACTCAAATGGACTATACCCTGTCGCAGAACTCTTTTGAATATTGTAACTGAACTGAGCAATATCTAAGAGTTCAGGCCAATTCTTTTGATCAACCATCACATAATGTCTCAAGTAATCCTCTAGCAATGCGTTGATCCTCTCGGTCTGCCCATCTGTCTGCGGATGGTAACTTGAACTCATCAACAGCTCTGTCCTGACTAACTTGAACAATGTGGTCCAAAATCTACCTGTAAAACATGGATCTCTATCCGACACGATGCTTAATGGCATCCCCCAATACTTCACTATGTTCTTAAAGAACAAATCCACAGTCAGCTCAGCTCCACACAACATCTTTGTAGGAACAAAGACAACATAGTTGGAAAAACGATCAACCACGACCATGATCCCATTATACCCCTGAACCTGTGGCAACTGAGTAATAAATTCCATCGAGACACTCATCCATGGCCTCTCAGGAATCGGTAAAGGCTGCAACAGTCCTCCTTGTCTCTGAGTATCAGATTTGTCCTGCTGATAAATGATGCACGTATGTACATACTCCTCCACATTCTCTCGCATCTTCTCCCAAAAGAATCCTCTCTCCAACAATGCCAAAGAACGACACTGCCCTCGGTGGCCAGCCCACGGTGAGTCGTGGCACTCCTTCAAAAGGTGCCTCCTGAGTCCAGATGACTTTGGAAAATAGAGTCCGTTTCCAAATAACAAGAACCCATCCCGTAGAAATAACTTTTGTGTCTTCCCCTCCTTTATCTACTTCACTATATTTTGTGCCAAAGTATCGGTTTCAACACTTTCCTTGAGCTTATTTTGCATCTCTTCTGACATCTGAATTTGACTCCTACTCCTTGCTGCCCGGTCTTCACCCTCCAATGCTGCAAGTTGTCCCTTCCTACTAAGGGCATCTGCTACCACATTGTGCCTTCCCAGTCTATACTCAATAGTCATGTTGAACTCCACAAAGAAGTCCTGCCAACGAGCTTGCTTCGCAGAAAGCTTCGGTTGTGATGAAAAACAACTTGTTGCAACATTGTCAGTCTTGACAACAAATGGCTTCCCAATCAGGTAATGCCTCCACACATGATGACAGTGAATGATTGCAGTCGTCTCCTTCTCATGGACCAGATACCTCTATTCTCTATCCTGCAACTTCCGACTCTCGTATGCCACCGGATGCCCATCCTGCATAAGAACCCCTCCTACAGCAAAATCTGAAGCATCAATGTGTACCTCAAACGGTCTCCCGAAGTCAGGCAACTCTAGTATCAGTGTTGTAACCATCCTCTTCTTCAAGTCATCAAATGCCTTCTGACATTTATCCGTCCAATTCCACCTCTTGTCTTTCTTCAATAGGTCTGTCAGTGCCGATGTCACCTTGGAGTACCCCTCTACAAACTTCCGTTGGTAGTTGGTCATGCCCAAGAACACCCTCATCTCATGCACATTCTTCGGTTCAACCCAGTCGGCTCCATCCGTATGTACCCTTGACTAATTATATGCCCAAGGAACGGAATCTCGGTCTGAGTGAACAAACACTTAGACTTCTTCAAGGACAACTGATTTGCCCTCAGTGCCTCGAACACCGTTTCCAAGTGCTTCTTATGATCCTCCATGTTGTCACTGTACACCACTATATCGTCCAATTACACTACTACGAACGAATCCAAGTATGGTCGTAGGACATCATTCATCAAAGTGCAAAACGTAGTAGGAGCATTACACAACTTGAATGGCATAACAAGGAAATCAAAGCTACCATACCTTGTTACTATCGCGGTCTTCTTCTCATCTCCTTCAGCTATCCGCACCTGATAATACCCATGCCTGAAGTCCAGCTTGGAAAACGCTCGGGCTTTCGCAAGCAATCAACAGCCAATGGCAAAGGATACTTGTTCCTTACCGTCTGCTTGTTCAATGCATGGTAATCACAGCACATCCGTAGCTCATTCGAATCCTTCTTCCACTGGAACAATACTGGATCTCCCTAAGGGGACCTTGAAGGTTTGATGAAATCTGCATCAGCTAACTCCTTTAGTTGTCATTTCAATTCCTCTAATTCAGGTCCTGACAATCGATAAGGTGCTTTAGCCATGGGTTGCTTTCTTGGCTCAAGCTCAATGCTATGGTCCACTACACGCCTTGGTGGAAGTTTCTTTGGCAGCTCATCAGGCATCAAATCCACATATTTGGTTAGCACCTCAAAAATCTCGGCTGGAACAGGCGTCCCCACTCCATTACCTTCGACTCCCTTCAACATCACCGCATATGTCTTCATATCTGACTCCTTCATAACCTTCTCCAAACTTAGTGCAGAAACATGCTGCACCTTGACTTCCCTCCTTTGCCTATGAGTTGGCAAAGTCCAAGTTTGTGACTGTCCAACCAGCACCACCTCATCATAGAAGGGGACAACAATAGCCCTATTTCCCTTCAAGAAATCCTGTCCGAGTATCATATCGAAGTCGTTCATCTCCATCACCGTGAAGTCCAACTGACCCTTCCAGTCTTTTATCTGCATAGGCACTTCATGTGCCAAACCTGCCACTTTAGCTCTAGAGTTCACTACCTTGGCTTCCACATTCAAGGGGAAGATCATCAGTCCAACCTCTTTTTCCAACCGTGTCGTCATGAAGTTATGACTGGCCCCTGTGTCCACCAGAGCTTGAATGGTCTTGCCATGAACCATCAAGTCCACGAAACCCAAACTATTCATCCACGATTTCTCCATAACTTTTCCCTGCATACATGTATGTTCTCTGCGTTCATCAAGCAATGGCTTTACTCCCTGTGAACCTGCTCTGATACCACCTGTCACGCCCCCAATTCTTTTTTCGTTAAATTGGCCGGGTGCGGCATCGCCTAAGTAACCAACATCTTTCATTGCTTAATTTGAGAACTACGCCTTAACATTCCTCATTAAACATGAATTATCATATTAATGTGCGGAAACCATTAATATTAAAACACCAGCAATATAGAACGGTAAGAGAACGACAACACATGTAAAAGCAATCTTTTATTATATATGAATAATTTTTGTACAATGACCGGGAGCTTGGCTCCACCAGCGTTTACACCCAAGTCGGGCGCCCACCCGTGCAAGAGCGCACGGTGGTCTCACCACGAATTCACCAAAATTACAACACAAGTTTTCTTTGTCGAACGGGCGGGCGTGCCCGTGCACAACCCGCGCCCAGCACAACCCAAACTTGTTACAATGTTCTAGCGGGCGGGCGCCTTAGAACGCCCTCCACCCGCGCCTTCGTCCACCCAACACTACGCCGAGTTCATCGTGCAGCCATGCCCGGCGGGCGGACACATCTCTTGTATCAATACCGCGCTGCACCTCTTGTCCCTCACATAACTTGTTGAGATCAAATGTGAAGAGCGATGGTGAAAATGCCATCCTCCATCGAATGTATATACGCCTCTTTGCGTGGAGGTCGCGCCCTTGGCCGACCCTTCCACATATCTCCAACGGTTGCGCCTTCAAACGATATACAATGCCATTGTGTGGTCGGCCCACCCATGGCGCGGGACCACCCCACCAGTTCGCACACTATTTGGTAATGCTCCTCGGTCGGCTTGTGGACGAGCTCCCCTCAACTCGCCTCTATAAACTCGAACACCAATTCGTCCACATAAACATATGTCACGCCTTTGGTTGCTCACTGTTTTCATTTCATGCCTTTGTCAATTCGTAGAGTGGGTGGAGCACGCGCCTGGCTGCCCGATGACCACAGGGCGTTACACCAGGGATCTAGAAACGACCACGAATCCTTCACGTGGTTGAAAACAGAGTCCAACTGCCGTAGGACTCCTTCGTTAGACCATCCTTTGATCGCCGTTGACCACGGCTTTCCTTAATGAATCCGGTTAGACTAATAGGACCTAATCCATGGCCAGGTCATTTCTAACTTGCCCACGTGTCTGGTTTTGCCGAATGACACCTGCAACTTGGAGTTTAACAAAAATAGTTGTGGAAAGTTGAACCAGCTGCGGAAAGTGGTTGCATTCCACAGCTCATAAGCAAAATCTAATTCAAACAGCAAACACAAAACATAGTTAGAAAACCACTTTAAATGCTCTTTTAGAATAAATATGCAATGATTTTGATAGCTTATGAGGTCCAGGTGGGTGGAAAAAGTTTAGGAAAATGTGTAGGTGATATGTAGTTTCAGGGCTCAACAATATCCATCTAGTTTTTCCTATTCTTTTCAGAATTCAATAGACATTAATTACTAGTGCTAATTCATTAATGTATATTCTACTTTAATAGTGAACATTTTATCTTTTCCTAGTGACAATGATTAAAATGGTGGTATCACTTATCTATTCTCCATTATGCACATAATAATTATTTGGAGGGCCTCTCCACCCGCCTGGGAACTGGCAATTACGTTCCCCCTCAGAGCTCTTCCACTTCTCACAATGATGAACAACTTGGTACCTTGGGCAGCCCTCAAGTCTCATATCCCACAACTGTTACCACAATGTTTTTTCCCATTGTTTAGGTTTGCCACGTATAGGAAGAATTCATCAGTCTTGTTTCTTCAGCCCGGGGGCTCCTGTCCTTTTTCCTCTTAAAGGAAAAAGGGTGAAGGAACAACTGTTCTTAGAAATTAGTTCAACTGTTTCTCTGGTCTTTTAGCAAAGCGATCTATTATTTGTTCTAGCTTTTCAAGCCAATAGTTTTAGTAATTGATAAAAATATAAATGAAATTAAGAGTGATAATTAAACTTGGTAAAACAATTTATATATATCATTGTATGTATGTTACATAAACAATGTATTATATATGCACAAGAAATTATCATAGTTATTATTGGTTTTTATGTCCAAATACAACTTGGCTTATCATTATTATTCAAAAAAAACCATATCACTTCTAATTACAAGTAAATTTTAACTCCTATAAAATACTTTTGAGTCTTAAAAAATTAGCTTTAAAGGATATTCCAAATCTAATTTTTATGTTTTTCAAAATAATAATTCTTTTTAACACACCTCCACCTCGTTTGGACTAAATGTGAAACAAAATATAATGTTTATTTTACAGCGTGTAAAAAGATTGGTCCCGTCAAATTTCATCCATAACACCCATCCCCAGTCGCATCATTGAGTATAAGTCGTAATCTTCTTTGAAATCCATCTCGGGCTCGACGCTGCGAATGTATTGGTAAAGAAAAGCAAACGGTCGGCCCACCGAATTCGATAACTATCCATGACCCGACAAATATTTCGATAACCATCCATGACCAAACGATTTGTAGGATCGAATCATCAACCAGAGACCCAATGGCGTGAGCATTCAGCAATCGACAAATAGACAGACAGCCATACCCCCACATGCTTAGATTTCTCTACGCACAGGCAGTTAATTATCAGCCAACCGACGTTTGAAAAGATAGAGTCAGTAATCAAACATTTACCTAAAGAGCAATCAGACGGGAAAATATACGGAGTTGTTTTTAGTGCGATTTTTTGGAGATTTTTGTGACGGAATATTGAAAAAAATTGAGGTTAAATCTTGATGTGTACTATTTAAAATGGTTTTTTAACTGAATATTTGGTCAGCAGCCTGAAAAATCCGTAGTATTATTTAAAATGGTTTTTTAACTGAATATTTGGATTCAGCACCCTGAAAGACCTCTAAGACTCTTTGATTTTGCAGAAATTACCTATCAAAATTGAGATTTCAATAAATTGCTACAAATTTGACTTGAAAAACCCACCAGCAAAACCTCTAAAAAATCACACTAAAAACTAACAAAATATACTACCTCCATAACTGACATTCCCAAAATCTAATCCTCTTACGTCTTCTTCAGAGAACTGAGAACGTGTACGTCTTCTTCAGTAGCTTGTTACTTATTTAGAAAACGTAACCCGCATGCTCGTGGCGTTCTCGATTCTCTTCATCCGCCCTGTCACCAGTGTCCTCCTCTCTGAGCCCTCTGAGCCCTCCAAATGCATCAGAAGAACTATTCACCAGTACCATTCGAGATAAGGACAGGCGTCCATAGTTAGCACTATATTGTTGGACAAATTATGATATCTTACCATGCTAGGCTATGAATAGAACCACCCTAGATATACATAATGTGTCAGTATAATTTTATTATACTGAGCCCATGAATAGAACCAGCCTAAATTTATATGTGGAGAGCATCAAATCCCTCACAATGTGAACTTTTCATCGAATTATTAATAAAAAATATTAAATTTATTATTAATATCAGATTTAGATTTTATGATGTTTTTTTAATAAAATAAAATTATATTAAAATTAATTTTCAAATATTACAATTAATATATAGAACTATTTATGTATTTAAAATATTTAATATATGCATAAGATATGTCTTTTTTTAATATTATTTTACAAATATTTAATTAAAAGAAAAGAAAATTGAAGAATTTTTTAGTGTACATCTATCTTAACGAAGGATCTATCAAGGGTTCATCTCAAGATGAAAATCTATTTTTTGAGTGCACCTCGAAAAAACCTATTTTTTGAGTGCACAACTTACGAAAGGTTTGCATCTCGAGACATTTGATCCTTCATAGGTCCCATGTTAAGATGGATCTAGGTTGGTTTCATTCGTGTGTTGCCTCATTTTGTTGAGATGAGAGAGTGTTAGTAATATGATGAAATAATTTGTTTGAGTGCAAAATGTCAATGTAACAATTTTGATTGAGAGAAAATGTGAATAATAAGAATATAGTCAATTACAAACAATCTTCATTGTAGTTGGAATCATAGACCATTCAAATATTTAAATTGAGTTACTCATACTACTGTAGTAAACAACATACATTGTCTCATTTTTCTCCAAATTCAATTAGTGGTAGTTATTATCTTTTACTGCCTTTGATTGCAAAGTAATGTTAACTAATCCTTTAGGATTGTTATTGCATATTGTATAATATGTAATTAGTTTTGCATTTATTGCATATTGTATAATATGTAATTAGTTTTGCATTCTGTTTTTACTGTTAATAAGTTAATGAGACACAAGTGTCTCCTATCTAGATTTCATATGTATAAATAAGTAATTTTATCAATAATATGATGCTCTTTACATAAGTTAATGGAGTGGAGCAATAAAGTGGGATGCCCAAATTGTTGACTCTCTGTAAGTTTGAATAAGTTTCATTATGATTGGAGAAATTGAGTGGCATAAATTCAAGGGTTTAATCAGAGTATTTGCATTTGAGTTTAGTGACACTAAAATTTATGAAGGATAATAAGTTATTGTATATTGTATAATATGTAATTAGTTTTGCATTCCATTTTTAAGGTTAATAAGTTAACAAGACACAAGTGTCTCCTATCTAGATTTCATATGTATAAATAAGTAATTTTATCAATAATATGACGCTCTTTACAGAAGGTTAATGATCCAAGTGGATATTGGTGGCCACCCACTAATTCGACTTGGATCCCCTCTAGTGCTTCGTGCAGTTTTTTTCAGTTTCCTTACTTATAGCACAATTTACTATTTTTAGCAGTTTTTCGGGTCCTAAACTTCCGGAGCCATTTTGAGGCCCTAAACGACGTTTTTTGGGAAATCTATCGCTGGAGATTTTTCGTGACTAAAAATTGTCTTTTCCGTCATAGTCCTCGGAGAGATCTTTCCAACGGGCTATCATGCGCGTCAAACGGAGATAAGACGAACCAATTCGCGACCCCGGGAAGTTGATGTACCAACTTACCCAAAAACGGGGCCCACAATTTGGCGTTTCATCTTCCAGGGTTAGGTTTTGGAATGTGAAGAGTTTTCCATTGTTTCTCAACAATAAATAGGCCTTCGAGCCTCATTGTAACACAGTTCAGAGGCATGTAGCCACACCACATCTCTTCTCAAAGATAAGCTACCATCGCCCTATCTGGTTTATTTTCACTTCTGTTTGTAAGCATCTTTCAGTATTTTACGATTATGAAACGAAGTATTATTTCCGCTGCATATCTATCTTTATGGTTATCTCTGTATTTTATTGCGTTCCTTTTTAAATCCGGATCAGTGATATCAGAGCGGTCTACTTTTCTTCTCTGTTTTTCTTTGCATGTCCCCAACGAGGTCGGGATATAAGGAGTTAGGGCTTGAACTGGTCGAACATTTGCAAGACCAGCCTCGCAAATCCCTACGGCCTCCCATGGCAGATGAGAAGAAAGACGAGGGAGTAGGAGATCCTATCAAAATCTTGCTCGAAGAAGCCCTCGAGCGACAACGGAACGTGATGATGGACAGCTTTGCCCAAATCCTTCAGCGACTACCCAAAAGTGACGCATCAGCTTCCAGAAGCTACTCTGGAAATGCCACGGCCTTTAAGGTACAAGTTAATTTTGAAATCCCCATATTCGAGGGTCAGATAGACGCAGATGCCGTAGATAAATGGTTAAATCTGTTAGAGGGTTATTTTTCTGTTCATGAATTTTCGAGTCGGGAAAAGATTGTTTTCGCTCTTCTCAAAGCATCCCCCCACGTCAAGGACTGGAGGGAAACATACTGCGAGCAGAAGGATGAAAGTACAGGCTCACTATTTTCAGCCGCACCCACCTGGAATTCATTCCGGGAGGCCATCAAGGAGTAGTACTACCCTGTCGGAAGCTATGAGGATGAATACATAAAGTGGACCACGCTGCGGCAGGGAAGGGACCAGGACGTGCCGGAGTTCACCAATCTTTTCCATACCCTGCGCACAAAGTTGGGGATCAAGGATTCAAAGAAGCATTTGATACTCAAATACCGCGGCTGCCTACACAAGTACATCCAGGAAGAAATAGAATTCCTGAACATATCCTCGCTCGGCACAACATACCGATATGCCGTCAAGGTCGAGCAGAAGTTTAAACGAAAGAAGCGAGACTTTGGATCTGTGAATCTAAAGTAAGGGAAAGGTGCCCCTAAACCACAGAACAAAGGACAAAGCCAAGGCGGGACATCCCAAGACAACCAGCCGAAGCTGCAAGAAAAGAACAGCGCCGCGAAGCCGAGAAAGGACATTGGAAAATGGTGTGAGTTCCATAAGAGCTCCACTCACAACGCAAGTGAGTGTCGGGCCAAGCAGTCACTGGTGGCTGAGCTAAAGGTTTCAGAATCAGATGCATGTTCCGACTCTGAGTCAGAACCTGATAAGGGGTATGAAAAAGGGAAGCAGATCAATGATGCGGACCCCAGCGCCATTGTTGCCACTGCAAAGATCCAGAAAAATGAACCCGAAGATCCAGAGGAGGAGGAGCGTCTCTTCCACTCCCAGATGTGGGTAAAGGGCTCCCCGATACAGTTCATTGTTGATAGCGGGAGTCAAAAGAAACTCATTTCGGCAGAGGTCGTGAAGCGGTTGGGCTTACCGACCACAGCACATCCACAACCATACACCATTGGGTGGCTTCACCAAGGACGAGATCTTCGCGTGAGCCACCAGTGTCGCCTTCCATACAACATCAAGCCCTTCACGGATGAGGTATTGTGTGACATTGCTCCCCTTGAAGTTTGTGATGTATTACTAGGACAACCATACTTGTGGAAGCGACATGCTGTGTATGAATCAAGGTCCCGTGCTGTTATTATTACATTGGGAAATAAGTTGTTCAGGATACCAGAGGTAGCACCACCTGCCGCCATCTCTTTGATTACTGCAAAACAATGCAGTAAGATAATTTCCAAAACCAGGAAATTTGTTTTCCTGATGATACGCCCTCAAGAGAAGAAGAAGACAGTGGCCGCGGCCTCCAAACGGGGTCCCTCTGCACGGCAGCTACAGATGGACAAGATTGTGGAGGAGTACGAAGACATCTTCACCTCCCCGGCAGGGGTTCCTCTGCACTGTCAAGTCAAGCATTCCATCGATCTAACCCCAGGTGCGCCACTACCCAATGGACCAATTTATCAGCGATCTGTTCTGGAAAACAATGAAATCAGGAGGCAGATTCAGGAGCTCTTGGAGAAAGGTCACATCCGTCCGAGTTCTTCACCCTGTGGGAGCCCAATAGTGTTGGTACAGAAGAAGGATGGTACGTGGAGACTCTGTATTGACTATCGGGCGCTGAACAAGATCACTGTCCGTAACAGATACC
>APFE030782816.1:254024-296195 GCA_000404065.3 Pinus taeda
GCAACCAAACTGCTTCCTTGCTTGCATGAGCGGCTACCATGTATTCTGCCTCTGTATTTGATAGTGCCATTACAGATTGTTTCTTACTCGTCCAACTAACTGCACCTTCAAATAGGTTAAACACATACCAATTGTAGATCTTCTTTGATTTAGATCTCCAGCCCAGTCTGCATCAACAAAGCCATGAATATCCAACACTCTGTCCAATCCTGGTCTTCCTTGGTAGCACAAACCATAATCACTAGTGCCATGAAAATACCTGAAAACTCACTTCACTATTGTCCAATACTCCTTCCCTGGTTTTGACATAAACCTAGTCAATATTCCCACTGCATGTGCAATGTCTATTCTAGTATAGACAATCACATACATCAGGCTACCGACTGCACTTGCATATGGAACACAGGACATGTCCTCTTCCTCGTCTTGTGTCTTGGGACACTGTTCAATAGATAACTTCACACCTACAGGAATAGGAACCTTCACCGGTTTACTATCCTACATATTAAACCTCTACAGTATTGTCTCAAAAAACTTCCTCTGGTTTAACCAAAGCTTCCTTTTTGCCCGATCTCTTTTAATTTCCATGCCCAAAATATAGTTTGCAGCACCAACATCTTTCATGTCAAATTTGGAGGACAATTTGGTCTTCAAATATTGGATAATTTCTTTGTCATTTCTAGGCAACAACATATCATCAACATACAAGACTAGATAAATAACATGGCCACCAATTAATTTAAAATACAGACAGTGATCTTCTTTGCTTCTGGTGAATCCAAGTCCCCGTATAAATGTATCAAATTTATAATACCACATCCTTAGTGACTGTTTTAACCCATACATAGACTTTTTTTAAATTGCATACCAGTTCTTTCTTACCCTTCACCACAAAGCCTTTAGCTTGCTTCATGTAGATCTCCTCTTCCAAATCCTCGTGAAGAAATGTTGTCTTCACATCCATCTGTTCTACCTCAAAATCAAAATAAGCAGCAGCAGCTAAAGGTAATATAATAGAAGCTACCTTAGCAACAGGAGAAAAAAATATCACCAAAATCAATTCTCGACACCTGGGAATAACCTTTTGCTACCAATCGAGCTTTGTATTTCTCCACCTTTCCTTCTACATTTATCTTCTTCTTGAACACCCATTTGCTACCAATGGGTTTCCTTCTAGCAGACAACTCCACTAGATCCCAAGCCTCATTTTTGTACAAAGATTCCATTTCATCAACCATGGCCTCTTTCCAGAGTTTTCCATCCTCTGAATCTACTGCTTCCTTCACAGTTTTGGGATCATGATCAGTAATAGATAAAGAAAATTTGAATAGAAAGAAGATGGACTATACCTTTCTCGCTGCCTTGTTTCTCAAACTGATCTTCTCACAACCGGAGTTTGTAGATGTTCATCTTCTGATTCCTCTTCTGCTGTAGAGTCTGATTCTTCCTCCTTTAGCTCAAACTCTATATTCTTAGGTTCCTTGAATGGTTGGACTTCATGTTTAATAACATCTTCCACCTCTATGAACACCACATATCGGCTGTACACAACCTTCCTTGTTACTAGGTTCCAAAGTTTATAACCCTTTAAACCATCCTTATACCCAATAAAAATGCATGTTTCAGATTTACTATCCAACTTTTTACTTTTCTCCTTTGGAACATGTACATGTGCATCACATCCAAATACCCTCAGATGTGAAAGAGAGGGTTTCTTACCAGTCCATACCTCTTTTGGAGTCTTATCCTCCAACACTGATAAAGGTGATCTGTTGACCAGGTAACATCCAATCTCCACCGCCTCTGCCTAGAATTCTTGTCCTAACTTGGCACCACTGAGCATGCTTCTTGCCCTCTCCATCAACGTCTTGTTCATTCTTTCTACAACTCCATTTCTCTCAGGTGCGTATGGAGTAGTCTTCTGTCGTGCTATACCACACTTCTTACAAAATTATTCAAATTCCTTCTTGCAAATCTCTCCACCATTATTTGTCCTCGGCACCTTATCTTTTTCTCTGTTTGGTTTTCCACCAGAGCCTTAAATTCTTTAAACCTATCAAAGACTTCAAATTTCTTCTTAAGGAAATATATCCATGTATTCCTTAAGAAGTCATATATAAATGATACATAATACACAGACTTACCCAGCGATGGAACCTTCACAGGTCCAAACACATCACTGTGCACAAGCTTTAATATTTGTTTCACCCTCTTACCACCAGAGGGGAAACTCACCCGATTCTAGTTCCCATATACACAATTTTCACAAAAATCAAAATCCAAAGAGATATTAGTCATACCTTCTACCATGCCTTTACCATGAAGTATTTGAAGGCCCTTATATCCAATATGTCCAAGCTTTTGATGCCATAGCATGGTCTTTTCTCCAGAGATCACTAGATTTTCTGCTCCACTTTCAAGAACCATAGAACTGTTGCACCCATCAATAACAGTGCTACCTTGCAGCTTGTATAGAGTTCCAATTCAAACTCCCTGCATCAATATCAGTGCTCCCCGAACCATCTTGCAGGTATCTTTCTCGAACACTGTTTTTATACCTACATCATCCAACTTACTTAAAGAAATCAGATTTATGGTTAATGCAAGAATATGTAGAACACCCGGAAGTGTTCTAATCCTTCCACCTTGCAACTTTGACTTGACTTTTTTGCGACCAACAATTCTAGCCTTCCTTTCATCCCCCAAGAAGACATCACCACCATCATATTTCTCATACAGACACAACCACTATCTATGGGGAGTGAAGTGAAAGGATACACCTGAGTCAATCAACCATGCCTCATGATCTACATGTGTACTTGAAGAAGCCAAGTACACATCCCCACCTTCATCTAAGGTGGTTTTCGCCTCTACAGAAGGAGCATCATCATATCCCTTTCCTTTGTTACAATCTTTAGATTTACAGTCCCTTTTGTAGTGCCCTTCCTTTCTTCATTTCCAGCACACCTTTATAGGTTTTCCTGGAGATTTAGATCTCCCACTCGATGACTTATTTTTGTTTCTGTTCTGCGACCGTCCTCATACAGACAAGGCATCACCATTCTAGCTCTCCATATTTTTCTGTTTCATCTCCTCCGTCAGCAAGGATGATACTATTTCATCAAACTGCATGGTAGTTGCATTGCTACGTATTGCAATAACCAGACTATCCCACGAATCTAGTAGAGAACACAACAAACTGATGCAGTTATCTTCATCTGAAATTTTAATATCAACAGATAATAACTTACTTACCATAGTATTAAAAGCATTTAGATGCTTTGTCACTGAGTCTCCATCTTTCATCCTCAGGTTATACAACTTTTTCCATAGGAATAGTTTATTCACCAAAGACTTCGGTTGGTACAAAGTCCCTAACTTGTCCCACAAAGCCTTCTCCGTAGCTTCCCCTGATACATTCAGCAATACTGAATCTGAGACACACAACCATATTGTGCTCTTTGCCTTCCGATCTAGCTTCTTCCATTCTTCATCGGACACTCCCATTGGTTTAGTACCCGAATCTATCACAATCCACTGATCTTTATCCACCAACAAATCCTCCATCTTGAGTTTCCACAACTCAAAATTTGACCATTAAATTTCTTGATCTCTATCTTTCCACTACTTGCCATCTTCTTTCACCACCAGAATCGATCCGACAGATCTCCCACTGAACAGGGTCTACCACAGGCCCAAGCAAAACCCCTTAGCAAGAAAGGCATCCCCTTGAAGCCAAAATAGCTCTAATACCAAATGTAGGTTTTAACCCCGTACAGAAATTACCTGCATAAGAATTCGAAAACATAGAAAATAAACAATAGCAAGAGCATAACACAAAAAACAAATATACACAGAGATTTTCCCCTGGAGCCCAAAACCGGGACTACCAGATTGATTTTTCATTATTTTCCTTTCAATGTTACAATACATATATATACATGCCGAAGCATCCATACCATGGACCGAAAACCATAATGCCCAAAACCATGTGTGAAAACCATGCACAAAACCATAGGTAGGTTCTCCCCACCTAATATAGGGTCCAAAAAACATTTCCTTGGGGTGGTGCCCTGGACCTGGTAGAGGGGGGAAAACCACCTCCCTCAAACCCCACATACAAGGGGGCCTACCGCCCCCCTTGTGATCCCCCTATTGCGCAATTGGTGCAACGAATGGGGGGCTCTGCCCCCCCTCTAACCCCCTAGTTAACTAGGGCAGCTGGTCATGGAAATAATATAACACAACGCAACATATCCATTGCGTTGAGTTCCTCCATGAGATGAGGAAACTTGTGCTAAAATTGGTCCCTAATGAGCCATTTTCCTTAGTGCAGTAGTTCGCTGGATTTGACAACTCTATACAGTTGGATCTTTTGTTGGTGAGTCGTGGAAAGAATATAACACAACCCAACAAACAACAAGGGTATCCCTAGACTAAATCACCTAAACCCTCAAAAACAAGAAGGGTATCCCAAGACTAAACTGCCTCAACCCTCAATGTCAACAACAAGGGCATCTAGAGACTAAACCGCCTCAACCATCAATATCAATAAGGGTATCCAGAGACTAAATTGCCTCAACCCTCAATGGCAACAAGGGCATTCCAAGGCTAAATTGCCTCAACCCTCAATATCAACAAGAAGGGCCCAAAGAGTCCCATACCTACCTATCCCATCCCACTGTACGACAACATACCCATACACAATATACCACAACACATACCTACACCTAGTGTACAACACCATGCATACACCCACACACAATGTACAACACCACACATACACCCACACACAATGTACAACACCATGCATACACCCACACCTGGTGTACAACACCAGCCTTACACCTACACTTGGTGTACAACACCACACATACACCTACACCCAATGTATGACACGACACATACACCTACACCTGGTGTACAACACAACACATACACCTACACTCAGTGTACAATGCAATACATATACCTACACATCATACAATAACACGAATACACCTGTCGCAATACAATGA
This sequence comes from Pinus taeda, assembly GCA_000404065.3. NCBI lineage: Eukaryota > Viridiplantae > Streptophyta > Pinopsida > Pinales > Pinaceae > Pinus > Pinus taeda. The sequence goes on from APFE030782816.1 coordinate 259,043, forward strand.
TTACACAATACTCATAACACTACACTAAATATACACAACACAACATGTATGGCATGTACACACACCACCTGTACAATGTGTACACAACACTACATGTACACAACACTGCATGTACACAACATCACAGGTACAACATGTACATCATATACACAAAAATAGTACCACACATATAGATATTACATTGTCTCTACCAGAAAACCTTGCTTCCAGTGTCTCTCCACCATCTATACTTATCCCAGCATGCCACAAATCACACTGCTCCAATTTTACTGATGTATCTCAGCATTACCTGTCCATAACATCAACATAGGCATAGTACAAACACATGATATCATATCATATCCACATGATACTAACCTCATATATATGTTAGGTCTACTCTTCCCACTTGATTCCTCACAAACTAGGAACCCCTTCATGCCATTCACCTACATATGTAATCATTCCTCCACAAGAATGATCTTTGATGACCTTGCCAGATAATGACATACATACATACATGTACACATATATAGACATCAGCATAATCATGATCACAACACAATTACCAGATATCACAAGGTCCAGGTTACAAGAACTCCCTTTATCTGTGCACAACATGCACATGTTAATCAATGTTGTCATTGATGTCAATATGGAATTATTGGGATGGAAAGTATTCTTGAGATGCTTGGTTCTAGATGATGATGTCATAAAACTTGTTTGATAAGGATGTCATCAATGAATATGTCAAGCCACAAAGATTTCAAACCACTAATGAAGAAGTCCTAAGAAGTTCTTGAACTAAATATAATTTTGCATGTACCTTGTTGATCTAGACCTTATCCCTTGATGACATATGGAGGACTATCTTAGAAATTTCTTAATGATGTTGCACTATGACATATCACTGCACCATTTTATGTTGACACGGGATGATACACTCATTATTGGATACACTCATGATGACACACTCATACATTGATAACAATGAAGAAGCCACACTATCCCAAACATTCCTCATGTTGTCCTAAACTTTTTATGCATAAAATTTAAGGACAGTTATAAAGAAAAATACTTTTTCCACCTTATAGGCATCTTTTATCATGGGACCTAGACCATCTTAAAGAGTATTTTTTCCTCTTTCCAATGAGTACTCACTTGCCTCCTAATTCCTTACCATTGAAGAGAAATTAATTTTTGAAATTAGCATATGACAAAAAATTTCAAATTGTCCAAGCCAACTTGAGTAGGCTCATAACCCTTGGAAAAGAGATGTGTCCCTTCAGAATATGGAAAAACCACTATAAATATAAACCTAAATTCGTCCATTCAAGCTTAGATTTTCGTTGGAGACAAGAAAAGAGGTAGAGAAATAGTTGCAGCCTAGAAAAGCAAGGAAGACAAGTTTGTGGAATTGTAGCTGTCATAGTTGTCGTGGTCGCAACTTTTGTAGTTGAAGTCATCGTAGTTGTCATGGTGGAAGATACCATGGTTGAAGTTGTTGTATTTTCCGTGGTCAAAGTTGTTGTAGTTGTTGTAGTTGTTGTGGTTGAAGCTACTATGGTCGATGTTGTCACAGTTGTCGTGGTTTAAGCTACCGTAGTTGTTGTGGTCGAAGCTACCATAGTTTTCGTGGTCGAAGTTGTCATAGTTTTGGTGCTCGAAGTTGCCATAGTTGTTGTGGTTGAAGTTGTTGTAGTTGTCGTGGTCGAAGTGTTCATTTATTAGGATTGGGAAGGCTTGGAGAAATTTGTGAAGCAACATATTGAAGATTTGTGGAGATCATTGAAGACCATGATGCATTGAAGCCATCATGAGGTAACCTTGAAGAATTTTTGTTTGGGTATGATGAAGAGTATTGGTGACACCTTCTAAGAGATCAAGTTTGTCATTGATAATGTAATGTGGAGACTACAGTGAATACTAAGTGAAGATTGACAGGGCTCATTGAAGAGGACATTGGGATTTGTGAAGTATAACCAAAAATATCTTGACGAAGCTAAGGGTTGGAGCCCAAGAGGTTGGAGCCTCAAAAATACAAGGTTGGTTCCTTGGAAGATAGGGCTAGAGCCCTATAGGATCAGAGTCCTCAATAAACCAGGTTGGAGCCTAAACTAGATATAGGATTGGAGCCCTTGAGATTGGTGCCTCAAAATTGACAAGGTTGGAGCCCTGGAAGTCTAAGTCGGTGCTTGGAAAATATAGGTTGTAACCTGGGAGATTGAAGATTCGTGCCTTCACTTAGGGTTAGAGCCCTACATATATTGTACTTGATTTATTGTAAAGAATAAATTAATAAAATAATTTATTCTTATTGTTCAATTTGTGTTCTAAATATAAGTGATCTAACAGGTAAAAGTAATAATTGAAAAGAAATATTGATTCACCCCCCCCCCCACCTTAGTAATTCCAACAATTGGTTTCAGAGCCATTACCTTCACTAAAATCCTAACAGCTTGAAGGATGATCCTTAGAACACAAATGGAAAAGCCAAGGAAGAAAGCCTCCAATCCTCCTAAAGATGTCTTTTCCTCAACCGTGAAAAATGAAGACAATCATTTTGGGAAAGCTCCAATGTTCAATTGAAACTTTTATGTATGGAAGGTAATAATGATAAATTCCTTAATGGCTCAAGGTGTTGAAGTATGGGAATCAATGACTTCTTATAGCATGATCAACAAAGAATCCAAGGAGTACAATGCAAGACCAATGAAGGAAATTTTGAATGGGCTACCAGATTCTACAAAGGCCAATTTGGAGAAATGCTTATTAGCAAAATATATATGGGACAAACTTCATGAGCTTCACCTAAAATGAGCATTGACCATGACCTCCAGTCAAGAAGATGATGGAAAGAAAGAAGGAAATCAAGGACCCATCAAGGAAGCTAAAAATAACAGTGATGACATCAAGGCCATAAAAGACCTAGAAGAAGAAGAAAGTAAAGAAGACTCTGAAGATGATCTCCTAACTAAACTTATAGCTACCATGGAAGAGATTAATAATTTGAAAAAATAAAATGAGGAACTTAAGAAGAAAGCTTAAGAGGGTGACCAGGAAAAGGCAAGGAAGGAAGTGACTTTTTCAAGCTTCAAGTACAAGAAAGAGATGAGAAGCTCACCAAGATTAAGGACTAATTTCATCAAAACAAAAGAAATCATCATGAAGAAGTCATATCCATGACAAATCAATTGGATAAGGCAAATAAAAGGGAAGAAACTTTGTCAAGCCACCTTGAAAAAAGACTCGAGAGTTTAAACAAACTTGAAGCAAATATTATTCAATACAAGGAAGAGGTCTCCGCCCTTAGATCTCAACTAGAATAAGCAAGGAAACAAGCATAAGGATTTGAAAAAGTAATGGAAGCTTTGGCATTCATAGAAGGACAAGTTGTTGAAGCAGAAAAGGAGAGAAACACCTTGACATACCATCTAGAAGAAAAGAATGATGACATCACCAAGTTAAGATCAGAAATCACATCTCTTAAGGACCACTCATGTGAAGCAACCAAGATGAAGGAAGAAATGGAGATCATACTATCAAAGAAAGATGAAGGATGCAAGAAAATGAAGGAAAATATTTCCTTTCTTAAAAAGGAATTTGACTTGCTGAATAAGAACTTGAGAAGTTCTCAAACCTTAGATGACATCCTAAGTCATCAAAGGTCTCCCTTTGATAAATCAGGTCTTAGCTATGCAGGTGAATCCTCAAGAAAGAATGATAATGCTTCAAACAACAAGGATGTGAGGAATCTAGAAATAAATGTTGATGCTCCCAGTTCCAACAAAGGAAAGGAGAAGAATCAAGACAACAATGGAAGGAATCCTACTCCAAGGAGACTTGCAGATGGTGTCAAGAATACAAAAAGAAATGAATATCATCAAAGAATACCAAGGCTAAAAGACTTCAAAAGTACATCAAGGAAATCTTTGTCTCCCAAGTACCAAAGTATATTTCTTGGTTATTGTTATTCTTGTACAAACTTTAGGCACATGGCAAAATATTGTAGGGCATATTCAAAAGACAAATGTAATGGTCGCCGTCAATCTCCTAGAAGCAATTTTGCAAGAAGAAGTCATGATTTCTCATTCATGAACAATATGGAGTGCTTCAATTGCCATAGCATTGGACATATGATATGTGATTGTAACTTGAATTGGGTCCCTGAACAAGCTAAAACCATGAAAACCAAGCCAGAAGGAAGAAAACTGAATCTGAAAGTCTTTTGAACACTCCAGCCAACAACACATGTTGTTGATATGATAAAGTCATCCTTGATATTCCATGTGTTTGATAATGATACTCTTCCAAAGGAGACCATGCATACTATTAGGGGGAGCTTATGATTCTTAATCATTCTTGCAGAAGCTATTAGTGAATGGGCCCTATGAAATTCTTGATGAGTCACACATGGACAATCATCTTTTGATAGATCATCTCTTGGGACCAACTCCATTGAAGAACATGATTCCTTACTCATCTGATGGACTATTGTTGATCACTTCTTCCACTTGATCACAAAGAAAAAATATTTCTTGTCTTAAGAATCTATAGGAGTTTATGTAGGTAGGGGGAGTTGGTTCATCACATGAAGAAATGTAAACACATATATCATGGACCACATTGCTAGAAGGAAGAGCACCATGATAGGGGGAGTAACATAACTATGAAGAACTACTTTTGATAAAGAAAATATGATGAAGTGTTGTAGCGGCTACAACCACCCTCCAAAATGTTTCCTTAGCTTCGTTTTGGAGCCTCCCTACTAACCATCTTCGTAGAATGTCTTACACTGTCAAGTGCATAGGCTTCATTGGTTTTTCAATAGCTAGCCAGCCTATGCATGTTAGCTGGCTTTACTCCCCTCACATGCTGCCACTCTAGACTTGGACTAGTTGCTGGCTGAGCAACTCCCTTAGAAAATTATGCAAATTTGGAGGGGAACCAGCCTTCCCTCCATAAATTGCACAAATTTGTTGGGCAGCCTGTTGGGCCTAGAAATTGCGTAATGAAGTCAAACAGTCTTCCTTGGGAAAATTGCATAATCTGGCATAGGACTGCAGCTCAGCCCAAAAATTGCAAAAATCAGTTGGGAAGAATGTTGAGATCCAAAATTGCATAGAGAAACCAGATAGGATTCCTTGGAAAAACTGTGCAATCTGGCCAACACTACAGCTTAGCTAAGAAATTGCACACTTCTAGGCAGCAATCACCTGCTCCTCCCAGAAATTACGCAATCCCTCTAGGACAACCAACCCAGCTCCTCCCAAAAATTGTGCAATTTTGGGTAGCAATCACCTGCTCCTCCCAAAAAATTGTGCAATCCCTCTGGGACAACCAACCCACCTCCTCTCATAAATTGCACAAATCCCCCTCTCAGTCAAGTAGGTTGTTGCATGTGCCTTCAGGTTGATCAATTCCCTCTAGGACTGAGCAAACTTGATTTGCATGCATGGGCTTCTCTTCCTGAAATAGAAAAAGGCAACATGCAAATGGCATCCCTAGATCTAGGGATCTATTCTCAGCAGCTGGAGGTTACATGCAAAGATTATTTTAGAAACCTCTCGCCAAGTGTCATTTTTTCCTAGATTTGTGGCATGTGCGTCATAACCTCGATCTTATACAACTTATGAACCGAATGTTGCAGAGGTCATTCCTCACATCAATCTTACAACTCTGACATCCCACATCACATATAGGAGTCTTCGACACTTTCAGCTTAGTTGTTTCAAGGTAAGTTTGTTTCTCATGTCTTATGTTGCATTTCTACTGTTTTTTGTGTTTCGCTTTGTGTGAGTGGTGTTTGCTTGATTTCAATGAGCGCTTGATGTCGTTTTAATGTATGTTAGATTGTAGAAGCACCATTTTAGTTTTTTTTCGCATCTCACTGTTGTCACATGCATGACACTATTTTTTCATCGACGGTCACTGCTGAGGTGACTCACTTCACACACATGCATGCTTTCTTGTTTTCTAAAACGTGTACCTATTGTTTGCATGCATGATCATTCACTCTTGTTTACACTCAGTATCACCATGCATTCAGACTTCTCATGTGTTTAGTCGCCCGTCGGCGGGTCTGGGCTGCCTTGGCTTGGATCTTGCCTTGCCCAGCTAGCATTGCACATTTTTGGAAGTGAAGGCTTTGCCTTCCCTCCAGAAATTGTGCAAGTCTATCCCAGCAGTGACCTCTAGGCTTGCATTGTGCAATTCTGGGAGGCAATGCCTTGCTGGCCCCAGAAACTGCAGAATGCAGTTTGCTGGTTTGTATGTCACTGCTGACTGAAATTGCACATTACATAGTTTCATTCCTTAGAAGGCTAGGATGGACTGTGCACTGCGTATTTCCAACAGTCAGTCGGCCTCCCAACAACCCGGACTATGCCTTGCGCGGTTTTTGGCAGTCAGTCTCCCAGCCTCCTGGTGAAAATTGCGCAACCTTCAAAGACAGTCACACAAGTATGTTGTGTGTCAATCCTTCAATTTTTTTTGGTTTTCAATTGACAGATTGCTTGCCATGAGTGTTGTTATGTCTCCAGGTATCACAGGTTTTCTTCTGTCTCTTAGTAGCATAGGTACAATGGTTTCTTGGAGAGCAGATTCAAAGACACCATTGAGAGCGGAATTAGGGATGCAGTCAATCAAGTGTCTATGAACTTGCCTATCTATGAAGACATCAAGTTGTTCATAGACAAGGATATCAAGATGAAATGGTAGTAGCATCATAGTGAGCATCACCACTAGCAACAGTAGAAGGTAGTAGACCTGCATGCAACAAATGCAAGAGGAAGGTTGTTGATAGCGCAGAGGTGGAACAAAGTTGCAAGCTCAAGCATATCCACTTGTGATGAAAGAAGCTTTGGAGATTGAGGCTATCAGGCAATGACATGACAAGAGGATCGCGCGAGGCAGAGAGAGAAACATAGAATGAGTTACAGGTGCTGAAGCGACAACTCAAGGAAGAATAGGAAATACACAGACAACATAAGGAGTTGCAGCGAGAACATGCACAACAGGAGGCGTAACATCCACAAAATGATGAAATTGCGCCCATACAGGCTATAGATCTATTCAACAACCGACATGAAGTAAAATGGGTGAGCAATGTTGTTGATCACATGCAACGGTATTCAAGAGCATGAATGTCATTGTGCGCATGCATGCGATCCCACCCATTTGACACACTCACCGAAACAAAGACAAGAAGCATGTCTGACTGGAGCTGAACATGTATTTTGACATGTTAATGTGCATGGTCATCAGAACACACTTGGAGATCAGCACAAACACTATGCATCAGTATTCTTCTAGTCCAGCTGCACTCAAGATGATGATGTGCATGTTATCAAACGAGTTGGACAGAGGAGATATATCAGTGTACCTGGATGCAACTGAGGCAAGAGTTTGCTTTCAGCAGGATGTCACCATTGAAGCGCATGGACACCATCATGGACGACCAAGCTTAGCATCAATTCACCACCATCGATCATCACAAGGATGTCAAAGAGTTGGCCTTACCACAACTATCTGAGTGTTAGTGATAGATTGCATGGCTTTCTCAAGTCTATTTTGTCTCACATGGATACATGTGCAGATTGGATGTAACATCTTGTAAAGTGGAAGTCCAAGTGTCAATAGTCGAATGTAACAATCATAGAATAGTTGAAGAGTCATGAGGGTAGGTGAACAGTCACAAAGGGGGATGTCAAGGGTCACCCCACCATTCGCTATTTATAGCACCTCGTAACTCATTGTAGAGGATTTTGGTCAGACAAGCTTCTGATAGGAGTATCTTAGAGAAATATTGGACAATATTGTAACAAGCCTTGGCTTCTCCACAATGTAGAGCTAGTACATCTCTTTGGAGGAGAAGGTGGCAGTCACTATAATGTTCCGCTATCGGGGCTAGTGGTTCGTCATGGTTGTATTGTATGGTTGGAACTTTCACTTTTAATATAATAAAGCCAACACATTTCATGCATTTGTGGTTATTGTAGTTCAACTATCTTGGTTACTCTAATGATATATGTATATGTTTGCTTACGCATGCATGTATGGAATTTTTTTGTATAAGTATGTATGAATCTTACTGAGATGTGTTGTTGGTTTAACCATCACTTTGGATTGTTAGCTTACTTGCTTTCCAGTTTGAGATTCATCTTCACTTGTGTGTTCCCTTCCAAGCCACGTGCTTCCATAGGTTTCCAAGGGGCACACTCACCTCACTTTCCATGTGTTAGAACCATTCATGCACCTTCCTTGGCTTGCTACACATGTCACACCCTTGCTACCGACAAGGACATCTTACTTTCCTCTGCGTGCAACCACGGTTAAGGCAATACCATACGACCCATTGATGGGACTCCTACACAAAATGGTCTGAGGTCTAGTTGGGACTTCTTACTTGGGAGATCCCCTAACATGTTGGTGAGTCCAGCACTGTCAACATTTTGGTGCTAGAAGGAGGGCCAGATGACAAGTTGAGTCCTCATCAATCTATTTTGAACCTCTGCATATATATCATGACTAACTATAGAGTTTCTCTTCCGGAGTGTATGTCTTATGGAAACAACTTTGAAATCTCAAAAGAGCTCTTGGATAACTTGTCATATAAAACATACGATGGTGGAGGATATGTAGCCTTGGTTAGGCACGCGGTCGGTGTTGTAGGCTCATGTGAAAGACATGGAATATTTGAAGAATACATGACCTGCACGTTGTTCATCTACACGCTTCGAGCGCACCCAATGCACTGGTGTGCTACATTGCATGAAAAATCTATTCATTCTCTTTCTCATTTGGTCATAGAGATAGACCGTTCTTTCAATCACTTTGACCGTAAAGCTCTCAAAAAAGAAATTATGGAATTACGAAAAGCACCTGATGAATCCGTTGAATGGTTTCACACACGCTTTTGTAATCTTGCATACTGATTTCCTGAAGATGAAATTGATTAGGAATTTCTCGATGGAAGATTTGAGTATCTTATTCACATATCCAGAAATCCGCAATTCTTGAAATCATTCGAATCCCACTCAGCATACCTCGGTGATGGAACTGCGCAATCACATGTAGGCATAAGTGAATGTCCACCTTCACCTCATCGAACAACTCCACCACTAGAGAGTGATGTGGAAGAACATGCACACACATCTGTTGAACTGTCACATCCTCCCACCCCACCTGCTCTTAATACCTGTGCAGATTTGGCTTGCAAGCCTATTGGTTTCACGTGGATTCACTCCCTCAACCTCCATCCACGCATTTCGTTGATCCTATGGATTGTACTATCTCATGTTCTTCCATTCCAGGCTCCTCACCTGCTGTGAACGAGGATCAAGTTGTCGACGAAGTTGGTGTTGTGCAACCAACCTACTCCATCATTCATGATGAGTGCGTGTGGGAATCTAAATAAAAACCAACAATGAAGGATTACTCCCTTCCATCCGTGCCTCATCCGCTTTATCCTAACATCCCTTGTGATTCTGCCACTATTGATTCCCCTTGTGAAAACTCATTTTTGGATTTCTCTACTTCCGATCGTTCACAGGACACATCGGATGTCAATATGTCATTACATTGCAGAGAGGACACATCTTCCTTTAAAAATCCATCCACTTTGTCATCTATCATTTCTGAAAACATAGAGGGTAAAAATCCTTGCTTCTCATCTACCCATTTGCACGATTCATCAAATCATGAGGATGCCGAAGAACATCCCAATTTTTCTAATCATGGCTATCGTGATCTCTGTACTTATTCATTTGATCACGATGTTGATTCACTCACTGTTAATCCATCTAAGCCACTGGTGTCGGATGATCTACCTATCGACAAAGTCGAAACCCCACAGACTATCGAGGCACTTCATCCCAAGCTAATGGTTATGTCAGGCCCTCACTATCCTAAGGTTCGTTTCACTTCTGACCAGGAAATTGTTGAAACATGCAAGGCTCCTCATCACTCTGTGCTTTGCATTGAAGATCAACGAAACACCAAGATTTTGCTTCCTCCACTCAAATTACATGATCCCATCGCTCATGCATTGGAGGAATCTTACACAGCAAGCACACTTGTGCAACGTAAGTGGTCTACCTATCTCATGTTTGCTTCCATGTCATATTCAAGAGAATGTATGCTTAACATATGAACGCAGTATAGCACAACACTAATGAATGTCCACAGAGTGCATGTCAGGCGCTTTCACTCACTTCTTTTATGTGGACACACTTAAACCCGAAGTGTGTCTGGCTTCATTGTTATATCTTTCATGTTTCTTTGTTCGCACAATTGTAATGTTCACAAACCATGCCTTCACCAACATGGGTCTACCAATGCGTTGGTGGCTGCATTGGAAGTATCACTTTACATAAGCAGACCCATGCACCGTTAGATTAGGAGTAGTAGTGTTTCTTTTGGTTTGTTTTCTTGCATGCATGTTTGCTTCTTAATTTTCATGTTTGTTTGTTTGCCTCCTTGATTGCTTACTTTATTTTCTTATGCATTTACTTCTGCTTTGCTTTGTTTTTTTGTTTTTCTTGTTTACGTCTATAGGTTAGTTTCACATGAAACCATGTGCGACTCTTGAAACAAGCGGGGTAAAGTACAAGAGGAATTATGCAGTTATCAATACTTGGTTATCTTTCGTCCTGCCTCTGTATGAAGAACTTGTTATCTTCAGCCCATGATATATTGACAAAAAATATGTATTTTTCGAAGTGAACCTTGGTGAAAACACAACACTTGCACGCTAACTAGTGTCACCTACTGTAGTCAGTTGTTTTTGGGTTAATCCTTGTTGTCTCAATCAAGTAGAGTAAGGTGAGGGGGAAATCCTTAACAAGCACATCAGAGGTGTATATAAAATAATTCTTTAAAGGAACAACCTCTTCTGATCTCAATAAGTTGGGATCCCTCTTCCGCCTCTGAAAAAAATAAGTGCCATGCACAGTTACAAAAATGAAAAATGAAAAAAAGAAAATGTGAAAATTTTTGAAAAAATGAAAATTGAATAAGGTGAAATAAGAGAAAGGCTTCCTGCATAGAGAGGTAATGCAAGTAACTCCGTCAGGGTACTGACCAAGCTCCCTGGCAATAGAGTGATGCTTGTGTTCCTGCATGACTCCGTCGGGGTATTGTCTAGGCGTGTTGGCAGTGGAGCAACACTAGAGATGAAACTAAAACTCTGATGACCATAAAGCTTGTGCACCAATACACCCCTCATCCCTAATCAAAACAATTGTGTTGGCTTGGCTTGGAATCTTTGTCGACCGACCAAGAGCTTGGCAGATGCTGCATCTCACAATCAAGCAAGTGTGGAAACCAAGATGAATAGAGAACAGAACAATAGTTACAAAGGTCTTAGACATTTTGTCATGAACAAGGTCCATTCAGAGAGTTGGAGTACTACCAATGTGTCGCCAAGTGTTGTAGTGAATACAACCACCCTCCAAAATTTTTCCTTAGCTTCGTTTTGGAGCCTCCCTACCAACCATCTTCATAGCATGTATTGCATTGTCAAGTACATAGGCTTCATTCGTTTTTCAGCACCTAGCTAGCCTGTGCATGTTAGTTTCATTCACTCCCCTCAGAAGCTGCCACTCCAAACTTGGGCTAGTTGGTGGTTGAGCAACTCCCTCAGAAAATTGCACAATTCTAGAGGGGAACCAACCTTCCCTCCATAAAATGCGCAACTTGTTGGGCTTAGAAATTGTGCAATTCAGTCAAACAATCTTCCTTGGGAAAATTATGCAATCTAGCCCAACAATGCAACTCAGCCCAGAAATTTCGAAAATTATTTGAGTAGACTGCTGAGCTCCAAAATTGTGCAGAGAAATCAGATAGACTTCCTTGGAAAAACTATGCAATATGGCCAGTAGTGCAGCTCAGCCCATAATTTGCATAATTCTGGGCAGTAGTCACCTGCTCCTCCCAAAAATTGCGCAATTTTGGGCAACAGTCACCTACTCCTCCCAAAAGTTGCACAATCCCTGTGGGACAACCAACTCAACTCCTCTTAGAAATTATGCAATTCCCCCTCTCAATCAAGCAAGTTGTTGCATGTGTAATCAAGTTGACGGGTTCCCTCTAGGACCATGCAAAACTTATTTGCATGCATGGGCTGCTCTTCCCGAAATAGGAAAAGGAAACATGCAAAATGCATCCCTAGATCTAGGGATCTATTCTCAACAACTAGAGGTTACATGGAAAGCTCATTTTAGAAACATCTCGCCAAGTGTCGCTTTTTCCTAGATTTGTGGCATGCACGTCACAACCTCGGTCTTATCAAAACTTATGAACCAGACGTTGCAAAGCTCATTCCTCAAATTTATCTTACAACTTTGACATCCCACATCACATCCAAGAGTCTTTGACACTTTCAACTTAACTATTTCAGGGTAAATCTGCTTCTCATGTCTTGTGTTGTGCTTTGTTTCAGGGTAAATCTGCTTCTCATGTCTTGCGTTGTGCTTTTGTCGCTTTTTGTGTTTTTCTTTGTGTGAGTGTTTTATTCTTGATTTCAATGAGTGCTTGATGTCATTTTAATGTATGTTAGCTTGTAGAAGCACCATTTCATTTTTCGTTTGCATCTCACAGTTGTTGCATGCATGACATTGTTTTTGCACTGATGGTTGCTGTTGTGGAAACTCTCTTCACACACATGCATGCTTTCCCGTTTTCTGAATCCTGTACTTACCATTTGCATGCATGATCATTCACTCTTGTTTACACTCAGTATCACCATGCATTCATACTTCTCATGTGTTTAGTCACCCGTCAACAAGTCTAGGCTACCTTGGCTCGGATCTTGCCTTGCCCGACTAGCATTGCGCATTTCTGGAAGTGAAGGATCTTCCTTCCCTCCATAACTTGTGCAAGTCTAGCCCACCATTGACCTCCAGGATTGAATTATACAATTCTGGGAGGCAATGCCTTGCTGGCCCCAAAAACTGCACAATGCAATTTGTTGGTTTTCATGTCACTGTTAACTGAAATTGCGCATTACGCAGTTTCAGTCCTCACCAGGCTAGGATGGACTATGCATTATGTAGTTCCAGTAGTCAATCAGCCTCCCAACAGCCCGGACTATGCCTTGCACAGTTTTGGAAGTCAGTCTCCCAACCTCCTGGTGAAAATTGCGCAACTTTCAAAGACAATCACACAGGTATGTTGTGTGTCATTCCTTCAGTTTGTTTTGGTTTTCAATTGACAAATTGCTTGCCATGAGTGTTGTTATGTCTCTAGATATCACATGTGTTCATTTTCCTCTCAGCAGCATAGGTACAATGGCATCCAGGAGAGCAGAGTCAAATACACCGTTGAGAGCACAACTAGGGATGTCGTCAAAAACCGTCTATGAACTTGCCTATATATGAAGACATCAAATTGTTTATAGACAAGGATATAAATATGAAATGGAAGCGACATCACAACGAGAAACACCACTAGTAGTAACAGAAGGTAGCAAACCTGCATGTGACAAATGCAAGAGGAAGGTTGTTGACAGCGCAGAGGCAGAACAAAGTTGCATGCTCAAGCAGATCCACTTGTGATGAAAGCAGCTTTGGAGATTGACGCTATGAGGTGACAGCGTGACAAGAGGATATCGCAAAGGCAGAGGGAGAAACAGAGAAGGAGTTACAGGTGCTAAAGAAACAACTCATGGAAGAACATGAGTTACACAAACAACAAAAGGAGTTGCAGCGAGAACAAGCACAACAAGAGGCACAACATCCATATACTGATGAAACTATGCCCATATAGGCTATAGATTCATACAGCAGCCGACATGAAGCAGGCAAGGTGAGCAGTGTTGTCGATCACATGCAATGGTATTCAGAGCATGGATGTCATGATGGACATGCATGTGATCCCACCCATTTGGCACACTCACTGAAGAAAAGACAAGAAGCAAGTCGAAGTGGAGCTAAACATGTATTTTGACAAGTTGATGCACATGGTCACCAACACACACTCAGAGATCAACACAGATATTATGCATCAGTATGTTCTAGTCCAGCTACACTCAAGACGATGATGCGCATGTTATTAGATGAGTTGGATAGAGGATCCATATCAGTGTCCCTGGATGCAACGGAGGCAAGAGTTCGCTTTCAGCGGGATATCACCATCAAAGCGCACATACAACACCACAGACAACCAAGCTTGGCATCAGTTCACCACCATAGATCATCGCAAGGATGTCAAAGAGTTGGTCTCACCACAACTGTCTGAGTGTTACTAATAGCTTGCATGGCTTGATCAAGCCTATTTTGTCTCACATGGGTACATGTGCAGATTGGATGTAACATCTTGTAAAGTGGAAATCCAAGTGTCGATAGTCGAATGTAACAGTCATAGAGTAGTTGAAGAGTCATGAGGGTAGGTGGACAGTCACAAAGGGGGATGTCAAGGGTCACCCCACCCTTTGTTATTTATAGTACCTCATAACTCATTATAGAGGCTTTGGTTAGCCAAGCTTCTAATAGGAGTATCTTAGAGAAATCTTGGACAATATTGTAACGAGCCTTGGCTTCTCCACAATGTAGAGCTAGTACATCTCTTTGGAGGAGCAGGCGATAGTGACTATAACATTCTACTACTGAGACTAGTGGTTGGTCATGGTTGTACTATATGATTGGAACTTTCACTTTTAATATAACAGAGCCAACATGTTTCATGCATATGTGGTTATTGTAGTTCAACTATCTTGGTTACTCTAATGATATATGTATCTATTTTCTTACGCATGCATGTATGGAATTTTTCTGTATAAGTATATATGAATCTTACTGAGATGTGTTGTTGGTTTAACCATCACTTTGGATTGTTAGCTTACTTTCTTTCTAGTTTGTGATGCATATTCACTCGTGTGTTCCCTTCTAAGCCGTCTACTTCCATAGGTTTCCAAGGGACACACTCACCTCACTTTCTCTGTGTTAGAACCATTCATGTACCTTCCTTGGATTGTTGCACATGTCACACCCTTTCTACCAACAAGGACATCTTACTTGCCTCTTCGCGCAACCGTGGTCAAGGTGATACTGTACGACCCACTGTTGGGATTCCTACACCAAATGGTCTGAGTTCTAGTTTGGACTTCTTACTGGGGAGATCCACAAACATGTTGACTGATCCAGTGCCGTCAACATGAAGAAAAGAAGAAACTTGATATGGGGAGTACTTGGGCATCTCGTTTTCCATTGATGTCAAAGGGGGAGAGAATGTTGGAAGGGAAAGAATATTTCCATCAATGACAAAGGGGGATATTGTTAATAAAGGTTGTCATTGATGCCAATCTGGCATTATTGGGATGGAAAATATTCTTGAGATGCCTGGTTCTAGATGATGATGTCATAAGACTTGTTTGATAAGGATGCCATCAATGAAGATGTCAAGCCACGAAGATGTCAAACCACTAATGAAGAAGTCCTAATAAGTTCTTGAACTAAAAATAATGTTGCATGTACCTTGATGATCTAGATCTTAACCCTTGATGACATATGGAGGACTACCTTAGAACTTTCCTAATGATGTTGCACTATGACATAACACTGCACCATTATATGATGACACAGGATGATACACTCATTATTGGATACACTCATGATGACATAAATTAAAAATTCCTACATGATGACACACTCAGACATTGATAACAATTAAGAAGCCAAAGAATGAAGACGCCACGTTGTCCCAAACATTCCTCATGTTGTCCTAAACTTTTTATGCATAAAATTTAAGGACAGTTACAAAGAAAAATAATTTTTTGCCACCTTAGAGGCATATTTTCTCAATGGGACCTAGACCATCTTAAAGAGTATTTTTTCCTCTTTCCAATGAGTACTCATTTGCCTCCTAATTCCTTACCGTTGAAGAGAAACCAATTTTTGAAATCAACATATGTCAAAAATTGTTAAACTGTCCAAGCCAACTTGAGTAGGCTCATAACCATTGGCAAAGAGACGTGTCCCTTCAGAATATGGAAAAACCACTATAAATATAAACCTAAATTCATCCATTCAAGCTCACATTTTCGGTGGAGACAAGACAAGAGGTAGAGAAGCAACCATGACTTAGAAAAGCAAGGAAGACAAGTTTGTAGAATTGTAGTTGTCGTAGTTTCCGTGGTTGCAACTTCCATAGTTGAAGTTGCCATAGTTTCTGTGGTTGAAGTTGTTGTAGTTTCCATGGTCGAAGTTGTCGCAGTTGCCGTAGTTGTTTTGGCTGAAGCTACCATGGTCGAAGTTGTCATGGTCGAAGCTACCGTAGTTGTCGTGGTAGAAGTTGTCATAGTTTTTGTGCTCAAAGTTGCCATAGTTGTTATGGTTGAAGCTTCTGTGGTTGAAGTTATCGTAATTGTCATGTTTGAAGTGTTTATTTATTGGGATTGGGTAGGCTTGGAGAAATTTGTGAAGCAACATATTGAAGATTTGTGGAGATCATTGAAGACCATGATGCATTGAAACCATCATGAGGTGACCTTGAAGAAGTTTTGTTTGGGTATGATGAAGAGAAGTGGTGACACCTTCTAAGAGATCAAGGTTTTCATTAATGTTGTAATGTGGAGACTACAATGAAGACTAAGTGGAGATTGACAGGGCTCATTGAAGAGGACATTGGGATTTGTGAAGTATAACCAAATATATCTTGACAAAGCTAAGGGTTAGAGCCCAAGAGGTTGGAGCCTCGAAAAGACAAGTTTGGTGCCTTGGAAGATAAAGTTGGAGCCCTAGAGGATTGGAGTCCTTAAGAAACCATGTTAGAGCCTGAACTAGATATAGGACTAGAGCCCTTGAGGTTGGTCCCTCAAAATTGACAAGCTTGGAGCCCTGGAAGTCTAAGTCGGTGCTTGGAAAATACAGGTTGGAGTCTGGGAGATTGAAGATCAGTGTCTTCATCTAGGGTTGGTGCCCTACATATATTGTACTTGATTTATTATAAAGAAGAAATTAATAAAATAATTTATTCTTATTGTTCATTCTATGTTCTAAATATAAGTGATCTAACAGGTAAAAGTAACAATTGAAAAGAAATACTAATTCACCCCCCCTCTTAGTATTTCCAACAACACAACATTGAGAACAACAATTCCCAACTTAGCCAAGGCATCTGATGCCTCAAATCCATTTACTTCACCTTTCCAGTTACCTTTATCATGACTATCCTGCTACCGTCCATTTATCCCAATGGACCAAACTAGTCCAACAGACTGTCATATTCTTGCCTTCAGCTACCCTTACACATGCACCACACTTCATCTGGATCTTAAATTACTTATTGGGTTTCATTCAGCTCTCCTCGAGCTCCATTAAATTTCCTCTTTCCCAAACCAATTCCCAAGACCCTAAAAACATAAAGGCAAGAATAAGAAACAAACAAGAAGAAAACCATGAAAACCAAATAGCAATATGAAATTACAAACAAAGTGGCATGGCCATGCACCAGACATAAACAAAATTGTAGATCAAATGCAAGAAAACCACAAAATACTGAAAACATAAGACTAGAAACAAACACCATGACTTAATCCCCATGGTTCCAAGTGCTTCCAAGGGAAAGCTCAACCTGAGCCTTCTTCAAGATTCCATGGCAGTCTCTTTTGCGATGCAATCCCTTGCATCATATTGTTATGAACACACAATTGTTAGTGGATAAATAAACATAACAATATACCAGTTACCTTACCTTGTTGTGCCAAGTGTGTTGCCTTGTAATTGAACACATACATATACCATCTCTCAAAGGACTCCAATTCCTTAAAGAATCCAACTATAACTGGAAGCCAACTGTTATACCTATCAAATACATGTTCATGAATATAACACATATCTACATAATGGCAGCCATAATCAAGGTTAAGAAGACTTCCTATGTTCATGCAAAGAACACATTCATTTGGAATTTCGGTTTCCAAATATAGCCAAAGGAATTCTCACCAAATTCCTTTATTTCACCTTTTACCTTGCTGCAATTGAGTCTTATTATATTTTATCACATCACCCAACTATTAGTATATAAACAAATTGACTATTATCTTGTCATACAAATACCAAGCATGTTTGTCCTGCGACTAATTCACACATGTCAGTCACATGTTCCAAGGATCAAGACATCATGTCCATTAATTTTAAATCAACCTCTAGCAGGACTAACAATCATGTCATAATCAACTCACAATCATTAATCATATTACTACAACTAGCACCCACTTCCATGCAAGTGCATATCATTTGTCTCAACACAAAATATGTTAGTACAACCAAATAGATGACATGATCAAGCTCATACCTCAATGTACCTTAGGGGAGGCTATCACATTTTCACAAGTCAATCCATATTAGTATAACACAATATCACAAGTATATCATCTCATACCTGAATATCATAACCATGACCATCTACATAGGCCAATATAAATTAGCACAATACATATAACATCAAGATCTTAAATGCAATGACCATAATCATCATGTGTATGATTCCAATGCATATAACAACAAATCAATTACCATGCATGATTATCTGATGCATGTGCATATGACCACACTAATCAACTAGCATCTATAATGCATGTAACCACAATAATAATAAATGTCAGGTGTGTACATAACCATAATGCTTATAACAACTATTAACCAACATACCTGCATGCCCAACATACAAACCTGTATGATGATATGCTCTTACCCCAAGGTCTAGTGTTGCAACCTCGCTTTGGTGATCGGTATCTCCTTCTCTATCTAATCCAACACATCAACATCATACATGATAACATAAACTATGACACCAACTATATAAATGACAACCATAGCCACTATCACATATGCACATGACTGACATGAATGCAAAACAATCACATTCTGCCTATCCAATCCAAGTATTGAACCATGCCCTGATACCACTCTGTAACTCCCCCTCCCATATCTATCCACTTTAACCAACATGTCTAAGGTAAACATGAGTTTAGGGCTTCTATTACATGACTTAACCTCCTATATAACCTTAAGAAAATGGATTCAACAAAACAAGACCTTACTGACCTTCCTTAGGAGCTACATGACCCATAAGAGCTAAACCACCCCTCCAAGTGCCCAAACCCTGAGTCAGATTGTTTTTTCACTAACAAAACTCCTAGTCGCATGCGCAAGCCTGCATCTATGCGACTGTAGGCCTTTAGTTGCTCCCATAAGCCTGCAAGGGAGAGACTACAGTCTCTTTCAACTAGTTTTGTGCCTACTACAATGATATTTGAGCCACTTTTTCAGGGCTAGTCTCCATACCACTACCCAGAACATAATGAGACTTTCCAAGACAAAGCCTCTAACACAAAAATTGATTAAGGATTTGACCTAACTCGGTCTAACCGTGACATTCATTCTGTCAAACACATGGTAGACATGAAATATATAGGTTACGAATACATATATGAACATAGCAATTTGAAACTTATCTTATAAACATCAAGAAGGTATAATGCCCTTTTACAATAGCTGCAATAACATCTATTAAGTCATGTATTCATTAACCAAGCATTTACAAGTAAAAACATGATAAGAGCCATAACTTGAACCTGTCATAAAATCATGTTTATAACCAACATATAACCAGATAAATAATAATGATAGAATAACCACTAAAGCCACATAATAACAAGTATAATTAATCATGAATTACAAGGAGAAAGAGCTCTTATCATTCATATGCAAAAGCCAACCAAGTTAGGGACTTCCACGTACCACCTGACCATAAAATGAGTTGAACCAAATCTCTCTTTAAACCAATCACCCCCGTGCCATATTCCAAGCATGAATGTGGGATCTCATGGGATAAACCAATCCATAAACACCCAAGGAAATCCATATGTTAAACCACCTCCACCCTCATCCTACCATGATCTCTCCTAAACCGACCTTGAAATCACAAAACAAAAACAAGCTTGGATGCCTCATAATTCCTTCACCATCCCTTGAGGAATTTTCCTATATCCACCCACCTGTCGAGGGATTCTCAGAGAAAACCATCTCCACCCCCAACTCTTGGTATTTTCCTAAAACCACCTCACCTGTATCCAAAAAATATATTGGCAATCCAAAGCTCAACAAATAATGAATCCCATCACACCATGGCTATTTGGAAATCATACATGCAACCTGTTATCTGCAAATATTCTTGTTGAAGCCACTTGATCCAACCTTTCTTTTGATTTCTTTATATTTCCTTTGCTTACTTGCTTGCTTTCTCCTCTTGGTGCTCTTCTCCTCTCTAAAACCAATTCCAAAATTCAACTGACAAAAGGCCCCAAACTGATGCTCCGAATCCTTTTTATCATTGATGTCTATAATTTCTTCATTTTTACTCTAATTTTCCTTCAATTTCCTCCTCACATGCAACCTATGACCTTTCACTTTCGTTTTCTCCCATTTTCCTTTATTTTCATAAATAATGCCAATAATTGCCACTTTTCCTTTCCAAAGCCTTTACCAATTTCCTTAGCCATAATAAACTGAAATGAACACCCATTAGGATGTTTTGCACACCATTAAACTTGGAATATGTGTCCCATGACCTTGGTCTTATTTGCCTTTATTAACTTTATTACATGAAATTTTAACCCAGGGTTGTTACATCTTCAACCTGCAGACAAGGTTCTCTTTAACTTTTACCTTGAATCCTTCCTATTGTTCCGTATAAATTTCCTCCTTTAATTCTCCATGGAGAAAATTTGTCTTCACAACTAATCATTCACATTCCAAGTCTAAAGTAGCAACAAGACCAAGGATAACTCTTATGGGTGACATTTTAACAACATGTGATGTTCTTTTTGTAAATTCAATACCTTATGTTTGGACAAATCCCATCAACACCAACCTTGCTTTGTATATTTCTTTCTATTCACCCTCATGTTTAACCATGTATACCCATTTGTTTTGTAGGGAATTTCTTCCTTTTGGATGCTTCACTAACTCCCAAGTTTTATTTTTCAACAAAGAGTCAATTTCTTCCTCCATTGCTTTCTTCCACCTTTTTCTAGTTTCCACTTAACAAGCTTCCCAAAAGCAATGAGGTTCACCTTCATTAGTCAGTAAAATTTAATTTGAGGGTGGATACCTTTGTGAGGGCTTATGAATCCTAGTAGGCCTGTAAACCTACTGTGATGGTGTGTTTTCTGGGTGAATCTCTTATAATGGGGAAGACAAATTTTCTTCTTCTTGTTGTCCATCATGTTCTTAATTTCGCTATCCATAGTCTTGCAATGATGGGATATTTTGTTACCATTATGTAAACCTGTCAACAATTTCCTTAACCTCCATATCACCTATAGGCCTTTGATGCATCTCAAATTCCTTAATTATTGCATCCTTTCTTCTAACAATTTTGTGAATAGATCCCTTAAATGGTAACCAACCTCACCATCCGCATATTCCATAATGATACATTTCCTTGATTTATCAAATAATTTTTTTCTATGCACTTTGGTAATATGCATAAATGCTTCACATCCAAAAAAATCCAGGTGAGAATAATTGACCTTTTTACTAGTCCAAACTTATTTAGGAATACCACTATATATGACTGTAGAAGGTGACCGATTGATGATAGAACAAGCGTCCCTACTGATTTTTCCCAAAAATTCTTTTGCAATCCATAATTTGAAAACATACTCCTCAATTTCTCCATAATAGTGTGATTCATCCTTTCTGTAGTATCATTCAATTAGGGAGTACAAGGGATAGCCTTCTCATGTTTAATGCCAAACCTATTACAACAATTCTTGAATGCATTTGAGAAATACTCTCTACCATTCTTTTTCCTCAAACACTTGATCAATTTTTTAGTCTCCCTTTCAACATCAACATGAAATTTTGAAATATCTCAAACACCTCACCTTTACTTTTTACAGGGTAAGCCCAAACCTTCCTAATTGCATCATCTATGGATGTGACAAAATATGAGGCTCCTCCTAAAGACTTAACAATCACCAACCCAAACATGCAAGAGTGTATTAATTCTAATAAATTTGTTTTTCTTTCATGACCATCTCTTATAAAAGAAACTTTTTGTGCCCTACCATAAATACAATGATCACAAAGATCAAGTTTATATGATTTCAAACATGGAAGTATATTTTTACCAACAAGAACTTTTAGGTCCTTTTCACTCATGTGGCCTAAGCGCTTATGCCATAACTTCACTGGGTTTTCTTCTTTTGCAATAATAGCTGCATAGGATATCTTTGTTGCTCTCATTATATACTAGGTTTTGCCTTGAATCCTTTAGCCAACACCAATGACCCTTCACTAATTTTCTAGCCACCTTTTCTAAAGGTTATGGAGCAACCTTCATCATCCAATCATCCCATAGAGATCAAACTCATGCACATCTATGGGACATGCCTAACTTGTTTAGAAATATACCATGTCCATCCTTTGCCTTGATTTGGACATCTCTCACTCCAACACTATTACAAAAAAGATTTTTCCTAAATGTACTCTACCATGATTACTTGCTTCATATGTAATAAAATTATTTATGCTTGGGGGCACATGGTGAGATGCCCCAACATCAAGTACCCAATCAATGCTACCGCTAGAAGTATATAAACATGCTTCTTCTACTAAAACAATAAATAGGACATCACTTTCAGAAGTTATAAACGTGGCCTCACCTTCATTTGTGCTACTTGATTTTTTATTTGTGTTGATTTCTTTTGTTCCTTCTTCCAAAACCATTAATTGTTTTTCTTATGTCTTGTTTTTCTACAATAAAAACAAGTCAGAATTGCTATTCTGGATTTCATCTATTTCTTGATTTTGAATGCCCTTTTCTTCTACATTCAATTTTTCTTTCGTGATCAGTTAAGGCTAGATCTTCTTCTCCATGGTTTTCTGCAATTAATTTGCATCACAAGTCCTCATTCATAAAAATCATGCTAACATCATCAAAATTCGGGGTCCCATAAGGTGTTGAAGTGCTCATAACTACTATCAAATTCTCCCAACTATATAGATTGGAACACATAAATATGATGGCTTTTATTTCATCATCCAAAACAATTTTGATAAAGGCAAGTTGACTAGTAATTACATTAAATTCATTCAAATGCTTTGCAACTAAAGCACCCTCCTTCATCTTTAGGTTATATAACTTCTTCATCAAGAAGACTTTATTCGTAGCCCTATTCTTCTCATACAAGTTATGCAACTTCTTCCATAGCCCTTCTACCATCTTCTCACTTACTACATTAAAGTAAACACTCTTTGCTAGGCACTACCAAATTGTAGCAATGGCCTTCTTGTCCAACAACATCCAAGTTTCATCTATCATTATTGAGGGTTTCTTTGCCACTCCTTCAATTAGCAAATATTGATCCTTCATAATCAGAATATCCTCCATTTGTGATTTCCATAGGGCGGAATTGACCCCATTCAACTTTTCCATATTGCTTATTATATTACTCTCTATTTTGCCTAGCTTACATAACTTTCTGATACCAACATTTAATAAAAGGCAACATAAAAATGAACTGAAAAATAAAATTTAACTCATATATTGGACATAAGATTTAGGTGGTTTGGGGAAAAACCACCAGGAAATGATTAATTGCTTTTTTATTACAATAACAATTAAAATATTACATTTCCCTCACTTCTTTTTTCCACGCACTTCTTTTTACTCACACCCCTACAAAAGTATATCTCATTACAATACCATGGGTGCAGACAACTTTGACTTTGATTTGGTCTCACATAGGTTGCCCATCCTATATTGTTTTTTGCTAAGGCAAGAGCGGATCCTTCTTATTCAATTAAAAAAGAGAAATAGTGTACAAACAACGACCTCAGCAGTGGGGCTCACCAAAAAGACAGGCCCACCCCAATCCATGGTCGCAAGACGACAAATTGAACCCAGGGACGCGGCCCACCAAAACAAACCAACAGTCCAAAACTGACCATTGGATCCTAAGCTAAAGATCTAGCAGATGAAAAACATATCAGGTGGCCAACAAACTTTTTAACAAACACATCAGACACGATGAACCTTGTAAACCATAATTTATAATCATATCGGGTCCATTTTTGGCATAACCGGCGATCACTTTTACCGCCCGAAATCCACCATTTGTGCATGATTCCCATGAGGTCATGCAAACAGCTCGAAACATAACCGTTGTATCGGACCCACCAACATGCACGTTCAATCATGGCCGTGGAATGCCCTTGCTTGATCCAATAGTTAGGGCTCATATCGCGCAGACTAAAAGCACGCCCATCCTATATTGTTGTTTATTATCTTATTTTATATATTTGTAATTGATAAAATAGGTTAATTATAAAATTTTGATAAAAGAGAATAGATATAGATATAGTCCCAATTAAGTACAATTGAAATGAAGTGAGCATATGCCTATTAGAGGAAAATTGTTAGTACCGTAGGCTCCTCCTAGGCCTATGATAGATAAGTTCCAAGCTTGTATAATGTCGAAACATGAATCTTGGAGCAATAAGCTCCAAAACCACCATAATGTTGATGAGGCTTAATGCCCATGTGCCAATGATGTAGATAAAATTTTGATTTTACACACAAACGATTCTTGGAGCAATAAGCTCCAAAATCACCATAATGTTGATGAGGCTTAATGCCCATGTGCCAATGATGTAGATAAAATTTTGATTTTACACACATAGACGATTGTTAATTCACGGAGAATGAACAATGAACCAAGCTCATAGATGGAGAAAAAATTGAGAGCCTATCCCTTGAAGAAACTCGGATTGGGTTTGTTGCAATGCTTATCAAGACTAAAAACACTAGTAGACTTGCGAAGAGAACAAGGTGTTTGACTTGAACAATAGGTTAGAAGATCAATAAGATGGAAGATCAATGGACCAACTCCTTACAAACTACAGTAGGTTACAAAATCAATAAGATGGAAGATCAATAGACCAACTCTTTACAAACTATTTTTCTAATAAAAAAATAGCACAATTTCCATTTCGCTAGAGATTGAAAATCATATTCTTCATATAATCAAAACATAATACAAATAAAAACAAGTACATAACTCACAAAACTAAAATTACATTAGTAACATGAATTTAATTTCTTTCCCTTCAAATAACCCTGAACTCTTTCCTTTTTCCCTTCTTCTTTTAAACTTATGCCACCCTTGTGAGGAAAGAGCCATGGTAACTAACCAAAAAGTGAGATTTTCTAATTCTCAAAAAATTTAATTCTTTATCTAAATCAAATACGTGAATCTCATGATATCATTTTGTTCCACTTGGAAAGGCATTAGCTATAATGATCTCTTTCCGGGATAAAAAGGTCAAGATCCATTTCTTCTACTTTATCCCGAAAAAAGTGTGGAATCCCCATCAACACTTGCGGCCCTTGATTTATCTCATCCCAACAAAGTTAACTTCACTCCTATAGAAAATTCCGTGTCTTTGACTTTCATTTGGTTCATATAGTAAATGTAATGAGTTACCTCGCATGCCATATCTCTACCACCAACACCTGTTTCTAACTATATAAACATTATAAACAGAATGCAGCTTTGAAACATTTAGCTTAATATTGAATTAAAGGCATCCCCCAACCCACTACTCTCCTCGAGGAAATAAATTATAAAATCTTTACCCGAATTATACTTGGATAACAAAAATGGATATTCAAAAATGGATATTCTGATGGTTATTAAAATGGCAGTGGTTTATAATGCGATTTTTTAAAGTTTTTCAGGTGGGTTTTTTTATTAAAATCTGGCAGCAATTTATTGGAATCGCAAGTTTGATAGTTAGTTTCTGCACAATCAAAGAGTTTCAGGTTTTCCAGAGTGCTGAATCCAAATATGCAATTAAAAAACCATTTTAACTACAACAAATCAAGATTTAACCTCAATTTCTTACACAGATTCCGTCACCAAAATCTCCAAAAAATCGCATTATAAACCACTCCATTAAAATGTTTGTGTCCTGAAAATTCTGAACTAGTCAACAAGTATATCTGAACAAAGGTTTTGTTGTGAAATTAAAAATCATGAACCAGTTTTCATAAAACATTCTGTTGTTGATGCAAGTTAATTACATTCTTAGTAATCCCACTGATGAATGTTTGAACAGATAGAACAACCACCTCAATAATATTGTAAATTTCTGGTCACATACAGGGAACCTGGGAAATCTTCTTGTCATTACTGTTCCTGCAATCTGTGAAATTCCAGCAGTGATCGCAAAGCAAATGGGACAACATATCGTCACCACCATAATTGCCAGTGTGTACAGGATTTATACCCACAAAATGGAACAAATATCATTGTTCACATGTGAAATTGGAAGGGCAGTTAATCCTGAACAAAATTTACTTATAGGAAGAGTATTTTGTTCGAGTCGAATCCCTTTCCTCAAAGCGGGAACAATCCTTTCAGAGCCCTCAGAAATTCTGCGCAGCACACAAAATTTTCAAGTAACAATTTGCTGCGATAAAAATGAAAATATGGTATTAGCTATGAATAATTTTCAGTTTCCCTCAACTATTAACGGAAAGAAACACAATCCAGTAGGCAGAGTCTCTGTAGTTTTTGACATCATGTTCCGAAGCATATGTGAATAGTATTTTCATGATCAGACGTATTGAAATCTAATGTGCTTTGCTCGTAGGTGGTATGCAAAGCTTCCAATAAAATTCCAAGTTCAACAATTTGTGCATGAAGCTGCGCATCTAGTTCCTGAGAAGTTAAAGGCGTTCACTGCTGCTGGTGTGGTACATACTCAAAATATACATGCATGCAGATGGGTTTTATTTTTATTTTTGTTGTTATGTCCTGTTTGAAATGCAACTGAATGTCGTTAAAAACCTTTTTTTCGGAAATTCAACAATTTTTTCATACATACAATCAAATTTTATTTGTCAAAATGGGAAATGGATCTTTAAAAAGCATTGGTAGGGTTTGGGGGAGCGTACCAGTGCCCCATTCTCGATTGGGAATGGGGTGCGCGAATGGGGACGGAGAAGTGTTTGCGGGACGGGGAGCCGCGACCGCGGGACGGGGGAGCGTACCGGTGCTTCATTCACGATTCGGGAACAGGGGAGCGTAGTAGTGCCGGATTTCGAACATGGAGAATAACCCTATTTAAACAACAAGAGTGTTAAGTGGGATAGAGGTTAAACTTTAAAGACTTGAAACCTTAGAACGACCTACCCAAGCGAAAAATGATAAAAGAGGGGGCAGGGAAATATGATTTTTGTCCCTGTTTTTCAATTTGGCGCCCCCATCTCAGCCTTCGCGCCTTACAGAAACGGTGAAGGAAAAATCTTCTCAGTAGAGAGTTTTTAATCAGTAGTGATCAGTTTGGGAGGTATCTACAGCAAGCGTTTCATGAGTTTGTGAAGAAGATCCAAGTTGTTCTCAGCGGTGGGCACTTTCTAGTAGTGCGGTCCAATGCTTTTATTTTTCTTGAAACCTTTCACGGCGGTGGGTTTTCTCAAAAAAATAGTCTTAATTTTTTCTCTTACTGTCACTTTCATTTGCATTTCCATTCTCCAAACATGTCAACTGGCGATGCTAGCATTGACCCACAACATGAATCGGGCTATACTTCAGCCAACAAGTTTGCTGATGATGAGAATATCGTTACTATCAATGAAGGATCCTGCACAACTCTTTCAAGTCCACTGCCTTCATCAGACACTGCGGGATCTTCTTGCATAAAGAGACCTTCGACAGATGCACTTGTTGATATGATTGATTTTAAGAGTAAGGGGGCTGTTGATCTTGCTATAGCGAGGTTTTTCTTTGCATGCGGTATTCCATTTGATGCAGGTAGTTCCCCGTATTTTAAGCGGATGGTCCGTGCTCTTAATGATGGTATTCCAGGGTATAAAACACCTAGTTATGAGGGGCTTCGCACAGTTTTGGCCGACAAGGAGAAAGCCTGCATTGAGAAGATTATGGCCCCCTTGAAGGTGTCATGGAGTGTAGATGGATGTTCTATTGTGATGGTTGGTTGGAAAGACACTGGAAATCGTTCACTTTTGAACATCATTGTATCTTCAACCTCTGGTCCCTATCTTTTGAGGACTATTGTTTGCTCAGAGAAAAACAAATCTGCTGTCTTTTTGAAAGACCACTTATGTGAGGCTATTGATGCGGTAGGGCCATCTAATGTTGTGCAAGTTATTACAGATGCAACCCCTGTTTGCAAAGATGCAGGGCTAATGGTCCAAAAACAATACACACATATTTTTTGGATGCCATGTTATGTGCACGCAATTAATAATGCAATAAAGGACATTTGCAAGATAACCTGGATTGCTGAGTTGACTAAAGATGGACAAAAAATCTGGATGTTTATATGTAATAATCAGCATTCGCATGCCGTTTTCCAAAAGTTTGCTAAGGTGGAGTTGCTTAAGCCCGTTGATACTAGATTTGTTTCATGCTACATTCTTCTTCAACAACTATGGGAGGCCAGAGGGGCTTTATGTACCACTGTCATCAGTGACAAGTGGGAATCATGGAGGCAATCTTCATCAGACATTGCCATTGAGGTGAGGCTTAAGATTCTCGATGATCATTTCTGGAATGATGTTAAATTTGTGGTGGATTTCATTGAACCACTTTGTGATATGATCCGTTGTGCGGAAACAGGTAGACGATGCTTAGGAGAGATTTATGAAAACATTATTTCTGCGTGTGAGAGGATTAAATCTATCACTGATGAGAGAGACCCTAGCTTATATCCACAATTAGAGCAATGTATACATGGGCAGTGGAATGAGTTGAACACACCTCTTCTTTCGGCATCTTATGCCTTGAATCCAAAACGAGATATATATGAAACACTGCCTCCCTTCAATAATATAAAGGTAATGGGGGGATTTCTGACAGCAGTAAGAATGATTTATTGTACAAAGGAGGAGGCATCCATCATCCGGCGTCAGTTTGCTAACTTCTTGTCTGGACAAGGTGAGTTTGGCACAAGGGATGCTAATTATAATAGGCGCATCGGCATGGATCCAATAGATTGGTGGTCACTTCATGGTAGACATGTTCCAGAAGTACAAAGATTTGCTATACGGTTGCTCTCACAAGTAGCTAGTTCCTCGGCCTATGAGAGGAATTGTACTTATGGTATGATTCACTCAATGAAGAGAAATCGATTGGGATCAAAGAAGGAAGAAAATCTGGCTTACATTCACAATGCCCTTCAACTTCTTTCCCAAAGAGACCGGGGGTACCAGGAAGGGTCTTCTAAGAAATGGAACTAATTCACAGATGGTGCAATATCTCTCTCCCGTAGCCTTTGTTATCCAAAGAACTTGGTGGAGTTAGGAATCTAGATATATATGTTTCAGATAAAATTTGATTCATGTATTTGTGTTCTAGTCTGATATTCTATTGGTTGTTGCAGCTTGCAGGATTATTTGTTGGGGAAATTTCACAAGCAAAGGCTTTACTTGTTGATGTATCTTCTCCTCTTCGAGTGATCCAAGACTCCATCTCTTTACTGGGTTATACATGTCTATGATCAATCTTTAGCAGTCCATCTTGTGCAGCACTGTAATTGATTTTCATAATGAGCAGTGAATATTAAAGTTGCTACCTTTGATAGGTTTTGACAAATCATTGAAAAAATTTAAAAATAAGCAGCCAGTTCTTGAATCAGTTTACTATCTTTTTTCTCTTTTTTCTCAGTTTGTTCCACGTGTTTATTCAACTTTTCTTCAACTTCAATACCTTTCTGACCATTCCATTATATATTGATAATTAGTTTATGGGAACAAATATGCAAAGCTCGAACTAGCATTTAGATGAAACTAAATATCTGTTTGTCTTTGTATCTTCGGTGTAGCGGTGGAACCATTCCAGGTATCATCCTCGTAATGGGAAGAAGTCTAGTCAAAGGTACTCCACATTTGTCTCGAAGGTGTTTTAAAGTTATAATATATAAAGTTATAATCTAGCATATTTTAGTTTTTACATATGAAGTCCTTTAATTCTGTTAGTAATCATATAATGTGTGATGATGAACAATGGTATGCATGTCTTTTTTTTTGAAATGGTGTATAATCCAATGTATGGCTGTAGTTGCGGGTTTAAGCTCTTCAAAGCTAAGACCTGTGATTATTGTATTGGTTATCTGTGCGAAGCTCGTAGTTATAGAAGCCTCCAATCTTGGGTTATTGCCAGTTCCATTGTATCACTTTGCACTGATGATGCAATACTCTCCCTTTTCTGCTATGAGTATTAGTAGGTAGCATATTTCACATATCTCAACAGTGCATACCATTCAAATCATCTGACATCAGTTGTTTAATTTTCCTAATAGTTCTTTTTTCATCTCCTTAATTTGATTTTGTTTTTTTGAGGTAGTCCCTGTAATGAGAGGTTCTAGCCACTGCTGTTTTATTTTTGGTCAAAGATTGAAAAAACATCAAAATTTAAGTCTCATAAGGTTACACCCAAATCAGGCAGTTCCTCTCCTGCAAACATTTCTATTTTGGCCCATGCATATTATTTATTGTTGTCTTGTGTGCAATAATCAATATGTTTTCGGTTGAGTGGAGAGGGTCCGTGCTGACGTAGGAACAATGGCAAAATGATTGAGTGCAGTGAAACAAAAGTGGTCTGTGCTTTTCAACGCTGCTAGAGAGCGTACCTCTTTCCACTGGTATTCAAGGTCTTCCCACTGGATTCAAGGAAGGAAGAAATATAGTTGACACAGTACATATTGTTCTGCTTTTGTATATTTTTGGTGTAATAAATAAGCATATTTTTCAAATAAAAAGGGTGCGCTGTAATTTTCTTACGGATTTATCTCCTGGCAGGCATTGCCATGACCTTGATGCCAACACTCTAAATGTGGATATTGTTTTCAATCAAAAGGTTTGTCTTCATTTTTATTCAGCTCAGTGTTTGGATCAACAAATGTTGAAGACTGACTAGTCTAGATTTTATTCATTCTTTCTATTTTTACGATACAGAATTTAAATAATTTATAAAGAATATTTTCATTTTTGTATATTGTTTTTCATATCAAGAAATCTTAACATTTTGAGTAAACCCTCCATTCATTATTCTCCGTACATTTTGCTTTCCCCAAAAAAATGGGAAGTCTACTCGAAATGCCAGGACCTCTCAACATTCTACACAGTGACTTCCCAATAACATAAAATATGGCACACTCCAGAAATATGCACTCACGAAGATGATTCATCTTCTTCCAACATAGGATGGATCAAAATTTATCTACAAATGAATATAATTTCTTACTAACCAGAGACAAGCCCATCCAAGATTATATAGTTGGAAAAATGGTAAATTCAAATCAGTGGTCTAGAGAACTTTTGGATTTAATCTGTATCATCTCATTTTGGTTGGACGGGCATTCAACTCGTACTCATTAATGTTCTTTCCCACCTAGACGAATTAAAATTAGTTTTTGATTGGCTAATCTCAAGGTTAAGAGAAAGGTCATGATATTTGTAAGTTGCATTATATTATCCTGGATTTATATTACAGGGGACCAAAATATTATTTGTTGGTATTTTGCAAGTTGTTGCTTTATTATGTTTTTGTTTCACATTGGACTTATCATTTGCAAGGCAGCATGTAGTACATTGAATTCTAGATTTCTTATATCTTGATTATTTGTGTGGTTGGTTTTATTTTTTGCCATGCCATTTTGCACATTTGGTGTGAGTTGGTATACCATTCACCATCATTTTTTTACAAGCTCTAAGTTATCAAAGTATAGGTTTTGATAAATCCTTTTGAGTGGTTAAATTTTATGGCATTTTGATTATTATTTTGAAAGGATAAATCTGATTAATAATCAAAAGTGGTGGATATCCAAGCTTGATTGAGTCTTATATAGTCTTGATGACAACATCTCGTTGTTGGACAGATCATTCTTCTATCTAATATATGTGTTGGCCTCAACCTAGACTCAACATACAAATGGAGTCCATCTTGCAGAGTAAATGTTTCAGGATAGTCAATACCTTCTTTTTGCGAGAAACCTTTCACAATCACTGTGACCTTATGCTTGTCAATCTGTTCATTAGCAACATATTTGATCTTATAAGCCCATTTAGAACCAACAATGTTCTTACCCTTAGGCAAGAGGTAAACTTCCAATATTTCTTATGCAACAATAGATAGTCATACAAATACAGTCCATCTTGGCAACTAAAGCAATTTTTTCACTATTGACAACATTTTTTTTGTTAGAAACCTTTCGTAACAACCTCAAAATTATGCTTTCCAATCTATCCATAACACAGTGTTTGGTCCTATAGACCCATTTAGAGCCAACAATATTATTATCCTTAGGGAAAAGAACCAATTCCCATGTCAAATCTTGTATCTATCCATAACATTGTATTTGGTCTTATAGACCCATTTAGAGCTAACAATTTTCTTATCCTTAGGGAAGGGAATCAATTCCCATGTCAAATCTTGTGTTAGAGCCTCATACTCTATAGCAATTTTGCTTCCATTCATAGGAACTTTTTACCTGATTATATGTAGAGGGGTCTCTATTATTGTCAACCTTGGTGAGAAGGGCCTATATAGTAGGCAAATACTAACAAAGAACAAGTTCACCTTTATGAAGGATACAAAGCAGAGCTAAAAGAGTAAATATAGCCCACTTCAGCATAAGCCTTGGTCTT
This sequence comes from Pinus taeda, assembly GCA_000404065.3. Taxonomy (NCBI): domain Eukaryota; kingdom Viridiplantae; phylum Streptophyta; class Pinopsida; order Pinales; family Pinaceae; genus Pinus; species Pinus taeda. Next base: position 291,707 of record APFE030782816.1, read on the forward strand.
TCTAGAGTAGATGGAGGAATATATTCAACAATATTGAGTTGCATAGTTGTGGTAGCGTTAGGAGGTGTAATCATTATAGAAATAAAGACTTAAGAGGAATTAGTAAGAGTCTCACCATCAATGTTCATCTAACTTATCACTTTAAATATAGTGCCTAAAGAAACACTTGTAGAAAGAGAATCATCATTAGATTATGGAGGAAATACATCCATTGGCATTGTCTACAAAACATCTATAAAAAGTAATGGGAAAGGTCTTGGAGGACCATTAAAGTACTTCATCAAATACCACACCCCTTTGAAATTTCACTAGAACCTACAAGAACACAATAGTGACTTTTTGGGCAATTTGTTTCACTTTGCCTTGGGAAATTAGGTCCATGCACTTGATCCAAAATTAAAAATGCAAAACTAAGGGTTTGGGTCTATACTATTTCTCATATGGATTCATTCCCCAAACTACACAAATGGGAATTTGGTTGTTGATGTGAGTAGCACAAACAACTACTCCCTGAAATTTTCCTCCATTTCTTTGCCTTAAAGCATACATCAAACCATTTTCATAATAGATTTATTATTTTGGACAACTAATTCATCTTCTTGTGAAAGAGTTTCATGCCAAGAGATCTCAAGATCTTTGTGAAATGTGTAGAAAACACTATTGGCATAAACTTCCCCACAAGTAGTCCCAAGACACTTTATCTTTATCTTATCTTGATTCTCCAATATTGTTTGAAATCCTTAATTTTTTCAAAAGACACAATCCTTGGATTGAATAATATATATCCAAGTAAGACAAGAAAAGTGATTACTCAAAGTAATGAAGTATTTAGCTCCCCAAGAGATTGAGTGGTCATAGGCCCACATACATGTCCATGTTTAAGAAATGACTTTTGATGATATTCCTCCTCCAATATGCATCCTTCACACACACCACTAAGTAGTTCAATCTATGAAAGGTCTTCCACCATATACAACCAACTCATGTGTCACAATGACCTGAAGTTTGTATTTAACCAAAATGTTGATGCCACAACTAGCTAGTATTATGGCATTAGACACCATAGCAATAAATAAATTCCATGTTGAACAATAAATTAGGCTTCTAGGCTTCTCCAACTTGTTCAAATGGTCTAATTCATCACAATATCCAAAGGAAACCATTTTAAAATCACCATCAATGTCTATGGTTACTCGTCGATTTTGCAAAAATTCCACCTTTTATTTAGTATGAGAAATGTGGTAAAAAAATAGAAGATTGGACTCTACTCCAGAAAATGAATGACTTCCCGAAAATTTAGTAGAGTCAGAACATCATCACATCTAGAAATAAGCATAGTTGAGTTATTACCATTAATCATTTTCTCACTATTGTGCCAATGTTGATAGTCAAAGAGAAGGTGTTGGTGTGTTTTCATATGCTTATAAGCTCCATAGTTGAGAATCCATTCATGTGACATGGAGGAGAATGAATATGCGAAGTGTAAAATGGATTTGTTATGATATTTATAAGGTCTAAAAAATAATTAGGTCTTTTACTTCTAAAATACCTATAATAAACCCAAGAAAATGATGATCCATCAAAACCCTAGTTTTGCATTGTAAGATATAATGCCACTAGCCAATAGTTTTTCATTATCAATTGAAAGAATTAAGAGATTAAGGTTCACATCTGCTATAATACCATGTTGAGATCTCCAAGTGAAAGTAGTGAATGAAATAATCTAATACAAATCAAAATTTTGTAGCTACAAGTGTGCTAAAGGGAGATAACCCTATAGCACTAGAGAGAGGAAAATATACCCAAGTATAGATGAGATACACAATAAATACATTAGTACACATAAAAGAAATAAATGACAAGCACAAGAGAATGCCATATATATAGGTGCCCTTGCGCATAAAACAATTTTACAAAAGAGATCAATAAAATCACAAGATGAGATATACAAATGAGAGCTTGAATTGTGTGTTTATACACAATTCAAATGAAACATCATTTTGTGAAGAAAGCCATCCCTTCAAGAGGGGGTTATGGGTTTGCAAAACAAGGCATAGAAACCAAGAGGATTATTGACCCCACATATAAAATGACTAGATTAGACTTAACCATATATTGTAACACAATAAAAATAAATAAAGAATGTGACTTTAGCCATAATTACAAGTAAAAATGATACATGGGTTGTGGACATGTACAAATTACACTATCAATTCCAACATTTTGTGAGATGTTTAAAATTATATCGATATAACTAATACTTTCATATTAAAACAAATGCACACTTGTTTTGGTGGCTTTAAAAACTAGAGAAAGCAACATAGTATTAGCATGGATGCAAATGTACTCAAATGCTACAGGTATCTACTAGACAATTCAACATATTTTTTCCCTACTGACTCAGAGAAATACCATCATCTAGATTAGTGTCATCTATGATTACAATGATACAATTTTCTTTGCTATTTGTTGCGCCACCCTTCCAATTTAACCTTCTATAATAATAATTTTCTCACCCTTAAAACCAAAGTGGATATTCTCTTTCTTAATGCTAAAATTGTTGAAAATGGTTGTTATTAATGTTAAATGTCATCCAAATGAAAGAGGAAATTACATAGTCAAATAGCATATTTCGAGATCTTTTGAATGATATATGGCACTCTAATTCCATAGGAATGACGAGATATGAAATATTTTGTCAAGATGACCCAACTAAAGTACAAACATGGCCAATTTGGATACCCTATCTTGGAAGGTATTTTTACTCTAATTACCTAGCTCAAATGGAAGCATAAGATATATGGTTGGAAAACGTATTTCGAGACCCTTCCAATGATATGTGACATTCCTTCTAACTCCTCACGGTTGAGGAGAAATGAATTTTTTAGTATTCACTACATTTTCTAGTTGCACCAGTCGGCCTAGCTAGTGGACAAGTCGACCCTAACCTAGTGTCCAAATGCACTATAAATAAGTGAGAAGAAGCATTTCTAAGCACTAGACTCAACCATTCAGTTTTGTGTTTAGGAGAACGAAGGAGCAAGTTCAAAGTTCATACCTCATGAACTAAGAAGTGAAGTGAAGTTGAGTTCAAGCAACTTTCTATGGAAGGGTTTTGACACATCTTTTGAAGGGTTTTTGGCATTGTTCTTGGGAAGGGTTTCTAGTTTGTTTGAGGTTTGTTTTTTAGGGTAGAGTACATGTGTCTTTGGAGGCCAAGTAGGCTGAGTTTTGGTGAGGAGAAGGCCAAGCTTCAGGCCTATCTTGAGGGCCCAATTTTGTCCTTGTAAAAGTCGAGTTTTGGGCCTGTCTGTTATGAAACCAGCTCACAAAAAGATAGATAAATGGCTTAAAAATCAGCCTCTTCGAGGGGGCAACCTCCCTTACATTACACAAATGAACAATTCTTGGATGATACAAATGACAAGGCCTCCTTTATATATATATATAGGATTCTAAGGGGTCCCAATACAATCAGAGCCTACATAACAATAATATTGTAGGGGCACAACAATAACAATAGTAGGCTTCTATGGGGCATAATAATAACAACATGGGGACTATATGGGCACAATAATACAATAAAGGGGTTGCACTAATAACAATAAGGGGTTACACTAGTAGTATAGGGACCTAACATGCCACTCTCCAAAAAGTGGTGTCCTTAACGCTCGAGTAGTTCTGGATGCTTCTGTATAAAATTCTCATCCTCCCATGTGGAACCTTCGGCGGGTAAGTTTTTCCACTTGATGAGATACTCTAAAATTGATTGATTCCGTAGCTGTCAATTTCTTGTTTTTGTGACTGCTTCTGGTTCCAATATGATTTTTCCTTCCTCGTCAAGTTCTAACAATATTGTTTGAACTGGGACCTTCTCACCTATAACCTTCTCTAAGCATGAAACGTGGAAAAATAGGTGCACTCAGGAAGATGCAAGAAGCTCCAATTTGTATGTCATAATACCAATATTTTGTAACACCTTGTACGAACCATAGTACTTTGGTGATAATTTATTATCCTTCTTAGCTTGCTTGAGGGACATTTGTTTGTATGGTTGTAGTCATAGAAATACCCAGACGCCTACATCAAAACTTGTTTCGCTGCATTGTTGATCTGCCTATTGTTTCATTCTATTCTGCGCCAAAGTGAGGTTATCGTTTAAGAGTTTGAGAACTTGTTGTTGATGCTCGATGTGATCTTCCACTTCTTTAACCTTAGAATTTTCTTTTAAAGATGATGTGATGGACGGTGGATGATATCCATAAAGTGGCATAAATAGGGTCATTTTTGTTGCAGTATGGAAGGAAGTTTTATACCACCATTCAACCAGAGGCTACCACTTGACCCATTGTGTCTGTTTATCATATATAAAGCAACAAAGATATCCTTCCAAACATTTGTTCACTATCTTAGTTTGCCCATCAGATTGAGGATGATAAGATGAGCTATGAGCTAACTGAGTACCCAAATATTCCACCTCTTGTACTCC